>PVIJ01004873.1:77442-111398 GCA_004024925.1 Scalopus aquaticus | reverse complement strand
CTCCCCTCCCCCTTTCCTTCTCCCCTCCCCCTCCCTCCCCACTGAATACAAGAATCCTGGCACATAGTAGGGAGTGCAGAAATATTTATGAAATATTTGGAATTCTGTGTGGTTCTGAGGAAATATTGATTGACCCAGGCAGTGATCTTCTACCTGGTGGACAGGCTCATTCATTGCCTTGTTCAACTCATCTTAACTGAGGACTTAGTCCATATGGGTCCCTCCTCGGAGCACAGCAGACAGCAGCTCGCAATATCCGGTTCCCTAACCTTATGGCTCATACCTTATGGGGAAAACAGAATTCTAATGCCTAATTACACAAGGGATCAATTTAACTGAATGCTAGATGATTATTTTGAAGAAAAGCACTTGGCCTTCATGAGACCTTATCATACAAAAGTGTGTTCTAACTTGGAGAGCTGAGAAAGTTTCGCCTGGGGAAGGAATATAAATCTGAGGCTTCAAGGATAAGTAGAAGATGGAGAGAATTTGGAGTAGAGAGAAAGCACATGCAAAGGCCCTGAGGTGGAACAGCTGCATGTTTCAAATGGGGCATGCAAACCAGTAATGGATCCGTAGCAGAGAATAGGAAGAGAGTGGGGAGCATTGGATTGGAACAAAAGATTGGGGTGAATTTACTGGGTTTGTGCAAGTCATACTGAAAGTGTCTGCCTTTGTCCTGAGAGAAATGAGAGGCCATTGAAATGTTTCGGTAAGGGAGTAAAGTGTCAAATTTTAATTTTTCAAATTTTATTCAAATAAATTAGAAATAAAATTGTTTTTAAACAATGAGAGGATCCCAGCTTCAGTTTTTCTTGGATTCTCTTTACAGGGAGGAAAATAACAGATGCTCTGAGTGAAATAATAAAGAATTAATGATTGGGGGCATTCTTCACTAATCTCACATTTTGAGCCCATTTCTAAAAGTGATGCAAACTAAAGGAACTTTATGAGATTGTTTGCCTCTTGTTAGATTAGATAAATATCTATCCATGATAAACTGATGATATTCAAAACAATGAAATTAATAGAGCATCATTTTCTACAAACCAGGTTTACTAGTAAAAAGAGTGGGAATATTTATTTTTCTTTATATATTTATTTTTAGTACTCCCTATCACCACATGGTTTGCAAATATCCATATGTAAAAATCATTCTTATTTGCAAAACAGACCGTGGTTCAGATTTGACTTGTCAGCTAGAGTTTGTCAACCTCTGTTTTAAGGCAGTTTTTATTGGTGAAAATGTCTGCTGGTGAAAATTATTAGTCACAAATAATCCCTACTCATCATAGCCCAGGGCATCCTAGCCGATACCCATCAAGCATTGAATAAAAATTTCTGCATGGGTGACCCGCAGCCATCCTATGTCCATAAAGGGGAGAATTAGTCAACTTGAGGAAAGAACACTCATTAAGCACTTACTATGTGCCCAGGATTGAATTGTTAATATTTTATGTGTATGAACTAATTTAATCCTTATACAAAACCCATCAGGTGAGCATTATTATCATTGCCATTTTGTGGAGGAGGGAATTATGTCCCAGAGCTTCTCAATTGTTCTGCCCTCCAGTGAGGTGGTAACCCAGTCTCCCCACACTGAAGCTGGGGGGTCTTCCTTCCCCATGGAGGTGCAAATGAACCCCATATATAAACTTGCCTCTAATTTGAACTTCCCAAACTAAAAGGCACATCTCAGGGAAGTCAGATATGGAAACAGATGATGCAGCTTTAAAAAAAATTAGCATTACATTTCTTTATGGTTAAAGAGCATCTGGAGCAATTTAAGAAGTTAGGAAGGGAATAAGGCAGTTTACACCCTAATATGCCCCAGGATTGTCATAGGAGCGAGGTGCGTGGTAGGTGAATGATGACTGTTCCCTTTTAGGGTGTGCTTTATCCAGACCTTGCGAGCATAATGCTAGTGAGATTAGCTCTTTATTTATCTACTTTTGAAAATTTTTCTTTAATCCTAGCATTCCAGGGAATTATGTAGCTTTCCAAATAATAATTCATATGGAGAAATCAGACACTTAGTGGAAGAGAGAACAAAGAATAGAAGTGTGAATCACTCAAAAGCAAAAAAAAATAAATAAATAAAAGACTGTAAATCTACCCTTATAATTATGCATCAGAAAAGGAGAGTCAACTCCAAATGGTTCAGTAACCTCATCACCAACCTCACTAATAACCATTGAATATTCTCGTCTCTCCCTTAAGATAATGAGCCACACACATTGGGGGAAAAAAAGTGTAAACATGAGCAACAATTTCTCATCTAAATACAAAACCAAATGCAATGACGCACCTTAAGGTTTGCCATTGAACTCTGGTGCAGAGAATTTTAATTTACAATCTGTCCCTTCCTGTAAAAGGTCAGTGGGGGAAAATACAACAAAATTAGGAGAGTTGCCTTTCTAACCAGACAATACATTTTGTCTGACCTCCTCCAATCATGATTCCATGTGAAATGAAGCCAAAGAATTAATGCTTCAATAATTAACCAAATTTAAAGACAATAATTAGTAAACAATTTTGTCATCCTTAAAGCTGTACTGTTGCCATTAACATTTCTATAGTTCTCCAATTACGTTATAAATCAAAAGTAATCCAGAAAGACAATGTAATAATGGGACTGCAAAGGCTGCATCAAAAATTCAGATATCAGCTTCACCCTCCCTCTGCCATCCTTCTGTTCATTTATTTTATTTTCTCAAGCAATGTAACCACAAATGCATCATCATACTTAATGCCCCTTTTGCCTCTGAAAATGATTATTAGTTGAGCCAAAAAGCAATATAAAGTATGGGTTTTTTTCTCTCTACATCTGCCCTTTCTTTAGAATTTATTTTGAAAGAACAACAACAACAAAATATTCGTGGACAGGAAAGAAAGGACTGAACGAGCATTATGCAAAAAAGATGTAAAACAGTCTATAGTATTACATGCCACTATCGATACTTTATTTCTGTCGTTTTTGCCTGTTAAAGAAATCCATAGACTTCTGGCCCAGACTCCTATCTTTATGTCTCCTCTCAATTATGGTTGTTCAACATAAAATTGGATCATCTCAAACAGACCTACCCGGATACAGAAGGAAAGATGTTAGATTTTTTTTTTCCGGATGATGTTTTATCTGTTGGAGTGGGTTAAATTGCTATACTCTGAGCACATTCTATTTTCTTGCTCCTTCAAGAAATCATTTGCGGCTCAGCTTCTTGGGAAATGTAGCCTGCTCCCTTGAAAAAAGAGTTGCTCCCAGTTTCATTGCATATACATGGGCTTTGGAAGTGCTTATGTGTTTGCATTTCATCTGCGGGACTCCAGGATTCCCTTTGACGGTCTGCGTTGGGCAGCGCACACTTATTCAAATGGCCCAGCTACCCGGAGACATAGCCAGGGTGTTGATGAGGCACAGGTGATGTCGCTCACGGAGATGTTAAGGTCTATTTACATTTTTCAAGAATGTTTTGCATATCACTCACATACACCCCAGTAGGCGAGGTCCTGGCCATCCGTATTCTGTCATCTGGTGGATTTTCAAAAATGAAACCATTCTCTCTCTCTTTCTGCACCCCCCCCCCCCCCGCCCCCCGCCCAATCCTCTGACCCACTTTGGAGCTTCAGGGCAATTTCATGGAGTCCTTAGTCTGTTATTTTATTCCATCAATACACATGTCATTTGCAACGCCCTAATCACTGTTCTAGGAATGAGGGGCCAGTGATGACCAGGATGCATAAGACATCACACACCAGGCATTTCTGGGGGGGGGTGGGTGGGGGGGTTTTCTGCAACAGAAACTCTCCAAGCCAGTGCAAACGCAGGTGTTTCATTGAAATCTGGAAAGAGCCCGTAACTGGAAGCAGCAATGCCTCATGGTCTTTAGCCTACTCTGTTGGATGTGAAATCTGTTTTACCTTCTCTGGGTCTGCACTCTGTGTGTGCTTCTCTCCTTTCTGCGTGTCTGTCTCCCACACTCGGTGCGGGGCGCTGCCTCTTCAACCTCAGGGAAACCCGGGCAGGATGCTGGTGGGGAGCGTCTTCCAATGTGTCTCAACCAGAGTGATGGTTAGTTAGTCTGATGCTCTCAGTGAATTATCCAGGCTCAGGCTTATTCTTTTGTCACTACTGTTGAGAGTTTTGTGGAACACGGAATTTCAGAGGGTCTGGCCCCCTAATTTCCAGAAAGGGAGAGACTTAAGTAGGAGAACTGGCCTTCCCTTTTTAAAAGCATTTTTAAAGGGAATCTCTTAAAAAATTAAATTTCCCACATTACAAAGTTAATGTAGATTCATTGCAGAAAATTTGGAAAATAGGAAAGAAACATGAAGAAAATAAAATTTCCTAATACGCTCATCCCTCAGAAACAACTGCCAATATAGACTATGTCCATATTTGTGTGTGCTAATAAAAATGGGAACCTGCTCAAAATAAAATCTCTTTCAAAATTCCAGAACTCATCTATGCTGGTTGTGTGAGTTCACCAAGTATCAATAAATGCTATTCCTTTACCTCTGTTAAAATGTCAGTATGATATTCTATTGAAAGAATGTATCATAGTTAAATTGGTCATGTAGTGGACATTTATAGTGTTTCCATTATTTTTATAATTATAAATCAATTCTGCATAGTTATCCAAATATCTCCTTAAATATACTCCTTTATCTAGACCAAGTGGTACCATTTCTAACTAAATACAAGGGTGGATATGTTGAGTAATTAAGTATCAAGGACAAATACCAAAGCCAAATAAAGTAGACAGACAAAACCAGAAATATGAGAAAGTTCATATGTGAAAATTAAAATAAAATTTTTAAGATGCTATATCTAAAGATGACACAGGTTCCCCCCACTATCCAAAATCAGAGCGTTCCTATTTGGAAAGTTATTTTTTGGGTCTGGGAGTGCTAGTACCATTAATTTATATTGGAAAAAAATTTTGAGTGTTCCCAGACCGCCAAAATAACCTACCAAATAGGAACATTCTACTTTTGGATAGTGGGGGAAACCTGTAAAAAGTGGAGCTGAATGGAACATGTGTACAGATGGAGTCACGAAAGTGTCACCCCAAAGCTAAGATCAAAAATGAAACTTTATAACCTGAGGGTAAAAAAATAAAAGAAAACCCACAGCCTCTTTTTAAAGGGGCATCTAAAAATTTATAGAGGTGAAAACCTCTGATGGTAGAAAACCCTTGGTTTTCACTAGATTTCTAAAACGTCTGTTTTAGAAAGGGGCGCAGAATTCACTGCCAGTGTCACAGAAAACACTAATTTGTTTTCTGTGCAGCAGTCTGCACACTGGAGGAGTTCCTGGCATCTGTGGGTTGGGTCTACCCAGGAGCACAGGCTACAGACAGATCGTGGCCTGGAAGATCAGGATACTTTGCAAAACAGGTGGGTTCTGCTTTTCGAATACTCCAAATACAGAAATTCCAACTGGACTACACTGAACACTTTTGGAAGGGGAGTCATTATAATAAGATTGTTCCCACCTAAGGCATTTAATCTGAAGCTTTTTTTTTTTAAGCTAGTAAACCTTTAACACATCTGGAAGAAGATTTTGTTTTATTTTTTTTCTGCTGGCACAAAATAAATATCACTGGCACAGATCTACCGCATACCCTTTAAATACATACTTGGGACTGGGCATGCTATTTAGCATAAAGGTTTTTTTCTGTGACAAAAATGGAAGGTACCATTATAAGTATTTATGGATTCTTCCCACATAATTTCTCTTCCTTTCTGAATTCTCTAAAAGAAAAAAAAACCCAGGAAAGGTATAATTAGAAATTGGTCCAAATCAATTGTCCTAGTTGGACTTCATGACTTGGTTTAAAAGTCAAGCAAAGGTTATTCAACGAGGGTCTCTAAAATGCCATTACCGTATCTTTTCCTGCTTCATTTCTATTCGTCCGTATGTACCTGAGCAGAATGGTTTTAACACATTGATCTGTATAAGCTCTCCGAGTCTCTATTCATTATAGTAAGCTCCAGGAAAAAAAAATAAAAGAAATATTAAAAAAGAAAAGAAGGGCAAAAAAGAAAGATCTTCTTATTAAGAAATCCCTTTTAGCCAGTGGGACTCCAGAAGAATCCAGGAACATCAATAGTTCCTGAACTGCAGCAATATTTCCTAGTCTTGTGAATTCTAAAAATCTCTGAAGTCCAATATGGATTCCGAACACAGCGATAGGATTAGAAATAGCATTTTCAATAAAAAATGCATAGCAGAGTAGGACATGAAATGACGTACTTCTCTTTGAAACCATGGACGTGCTCCATATTTGTCTGGAAATGTGTATGTGAAATTCAAGCAACCCCTGCAGACATCCATCTGATATTTTTTGGAGTTTGTTCTCAATTGAAATTCCACTCTCAAAGTTGGTGCTGCCAGCTCAAAACTTCACACTCTCCTTTGCTCCTGTTTCCCTCAATTTCCTTCCCTTTATGACCCTTTTCATTTGTGCCCCTTGATTTATGCTCATTTGTGTGATGGCGCTGCTTTGTTTTATGGCAGTTTATGTCATACTGGTCTTGTCATAAATGACTACCATAAAGGGAGGTAAAATATCATAAAACATTAGTGAGTCCCTGATACTCAAGGTTCTTCAGAATAAGCCCTGACAGGTACCAACCAGAGAAAAACAGATTTGGCCATTTGAAAGGTGCATCATTTGTAAAAATAAAAGAATAATAATAACAACAACAGTGCCTAGGGTTTACTGAATTCTTTCTGTGTCCCAATCTTTGGATTGAACTCATTTTCTCCATTATCACATCTAGTCCTCGCTACTTCTCCAATGGCAGTTTGTCATCACCCCATCATGCAGACAGGGAAACTGAGGCACAGCAAGACTGAACACAGCTGGTAAGTGGTGGTACGTGAGTGCAGCCCTCACTCTTGCTCCAGAGCCCACGCTCGCCCTCACTGTTCGCTTGCATGTTGGCAGCATCTGGATGTGTAGAAGGGGCGGAGTTCAGTTGATCATAATGTGGGTTTAGCATTAGGCAGAGCAACTTCAGGCAATACAAGCCCTCGGAGCAGTCAAACCCTCCTCTTCTCCTCTCGGGGCACAGGCCCCTCCACTCCACAATGAAGAAGCTGCACTGCACCCCATGCATTTCTTGATTTTGTCACACACTCCGTCCCCCAAATACTGGCAATATCGCATGCTCCCCCATGCTTCTAACTCATCCCCCAAATTCAAGGTCAGCTTTGCCGGCACGTCCTCTAGCCAGAAACCCGAGTTTCTTTTGACCACTCTTCTTTCCAGCTAGCGAGTCCTGTTTGTGCTGTCTGGAAGACGCATCTTGTCCACCTGCACTTCTTAGTTCTACCTTCCAGAAGTTGGGGACTGCAAGAGTTATCATGTCTTTCCTGACCTGGTGAAGAACAGGCTTCTGCAAACACTCCAGCTCCCTCTAGGTGGGAGCAGAAGGGCTAAAATGAAGGGCCTTGATGGGGGGGGGTAGCCCCGCTTAGCACTATCACTGGCCCCCTTTGTGCTCTCTCTGACCCGCGCCTTCCTCATGCCCTTGTCTCAGGTTTGCCCATTTCACTGGCCTTCCCCCAAGGCAGGAGAATGCTTTTCTAACTTAGAAACGTCACAAGACCTTTCCTCTTTGCCTGGAATTCCCATCCCCTAACTCTCCGCTGCCTTTGTCTTTCGTTAGGTTAGCAAGTCAGCTCTTCACTGGATTCCTCAACCAGCTTTCTCCAATTCTCTACCTCAGCGACCCTTTTCTTCCCAGTCCCATCGCACTGTTTTCTTATCAATGATCTGTTTTCCCACTGAGACTGTAAACTCCATGAGGACAGAACAAGTTCCCTCTCAGGTCCTCACTGGGGTTCCCAGCGATGGACACAGGGCCCAGCACACTAGTGGAAGAGGCAGCATGTTTGCAGCTTTGTGGATGTTATTAATGGAGTTCAGGTCTGGCTCCTGGCCACTCCTAAGCCTAAACCTGAGAGGTGAGACTTGGGAAAAGGAAATCAAGTCTGACAGATGTGGCAGTCCTGAGGGCCTGGCACGCCACGAGTTGGGGAGAAGCAGGGACTTCCATGGGGGAGCGGTACGCAGGGGGTCTGCATCAGCAAGATTTCAGAGAACTAGGCAGGGCGTTCCCGGAATGGCACGAGCACCCCTTTCCCTGCCTAGGTCGGTCTTGGCCAGGCCTGGCCTGGCTGGTGGGCGTGATTTCCCGTAGCCGTGAGGCTGGGCTTTCCGTCTTCCACCCTCCATCGTGGTTTCAGCTGTTCTGGATTTCTACAGTTTTGTATGCAAGAAAAGATAAACAGGAGCAGAGCAGGATGAAGAGGGCAAAGTCGAGGGACTTAGTGTCGCCAGGCCGGTGACAACCCCTCTCGTCTGTATCCGCCGCCTCCTTCTTGGAGAGCGATGCAACAGCCTCTGGTGAACAAGGCTGGCGGTTCGGGCCCCCGGAGGAGCAGAGTCTTTCTCTAGCTAACGAGACCTGACGAGGTGTCACAGGGTTGTAATTACAATTGTTTAAATCCTTGAGTTACAAGTGTTCGGAAGTTTTACTGTGTCCAGGCTTTTGGAGACCAAGGGAACTAAGTAATTCAGGAGAGAGGGTCAAAGCCCAAAATAAGTAAGCGAATCACAGTAACCGACACCTTGGGCCCACGAGGGATTCGCGCCATCTGACTCAACTAGAAAGTCTGTGTTTATGACAGCGTCCAGGCCGGGACTCAGTTTTTACAAGTTTATACAAGTTTTATAACTTTTTTTATAAGTTTTATAATTGTGTAAGTTTTACAGTTATACTATAATTGCCTCATAGTAATCTCCTCAAGATCTGTATTTTCAATTCTCATCGGCCTTGGAGCTCAGCTCAAGGTTCTTGCTGTAACGTACAAGCCTCAAAGAGAAAATCAGGTAAGGTTTCTTTTTTCTTTTTCTTTCTTTCTTTTTTTTTTTTTTTTTAACTCGTGCTCTTTAAGGTCTGAAAGCAATTGAGTTATTTAGCCAGAGTTATAGTATATCTTCATTCCAAGCTGGAAGGATAGATGCACATCTTTTGTTTCCATTAAATATGTTATAGCACAAGCCTTCACCTTATTGGCAGAATGTGAATTTGCGTTCAATACACAGTGGTTGAATGATGTTTAGCGCTAGCACAAAACCTGGGGGCAGAGGGTTAAGACCAAGGGTTGGACTGGATTAGGCATGGAGGGGTTTAAAAAGTGGGGAATGGATCATAAGACAAACCATTCCTATGATCTGTTCAATTCATTAAAAGAAATATTTGAACATTTTGATTAAAGAAGAGAAAGTAAAAGAGAACAAAAATAGGAACCGAGAGGAAAAGTTGAGTCAGAGTGTTTTTCTCCCCCCACACCCAATTTTTCCCCCTTATCTACCATCTTTTCCAAAAATCTTTCTAGGTTCCCTCTGTCATATCCACAGTGAAGTGTAAATTATAGTTTCCAGTATAGATGGCCATTTTCAGTGAATTTTCTAGCAAGGAACAAAATTTCATTGGAGACTGAAATTTGGCATCCTTTTGCCTCTTCATGCTGGGAAGGATTTTTTGTCTTTGCAAAATGCAATGAGACCTAAATCCTGTTGCTTTTATTTCAAGATGGTACAACACAAAGCTGAAAAAGGAGTGGGAAAATAGCAGTCCCTCCAAACCAGGGCCAGCCGCTGCAATCCTGACTACCAGTGTGCGTAGCTGTACAGGGAAAGTCAAACAGGGTCCTATAAAAATGTGAGGCTATTTTTAATTGTGTTCACTTCCAATCCCCTTCCTCTCCTTGCAAATTTCTTCTCATCCTGGCACTTCTAACTAACTAGATTGCCACCCACAGAAAAGCCTGGTGTACCCAATGCTAACATTTGATTTAATGCCATTTGGAAGGCTGGTAACTCACAAAGCATATGGAGGATTTCAGATGGTTTGGGGGGACATTTGGCTAAGGATAGCTCATAGTGGGGAATACTATTGGCACATGGAAATGGCCAGTTCTTTACTCTGTCCCGTGCATAGCAAGCTACTTAGACAACAGACCCTGGCGTCACATGCTACTAGATGCCGCTACGTCACTGTGACAGATTAAAAGATCCCTCCCAATCAACCTAACTGAAGGTTAGAACCTTCAGTTCTAAACATCACCCTTGGGGGAACTCCATTTGCACTGGTCAAGAACCATCAAGAAATTTTAAGCACTTCCCCATGTCATCTCAAGAGGAAGGTTCCATATTTGTGGCCTTGGCAAGAGTGTCAAGAACAAATCCTTCCATTTTCTTAAGAGCTGGGAACAGCAATAGCAACCGTGATATCACTGTAATATTTCCTCTAGTGATATTAAACTCTTTATCAGGTGCAGAGTGGGCGGTGGTCCCGGGGAACCAGAACAGGGCCCCTTAGGACTGTCCCTTAGAGAAGAAACAGTTCTCATTGAGAGGAGGTTGAGCACAGAACAGTGGCTGCTCAAACAATGCAGAGCAAGGATTTCAGCGCTGGGACAATGTGAATTCTCACAGTCTTTAAGTTTATATTAAAAAATTTTGTTAGAAAAGAAATACATACTCATTGGAAAAAATATCAAGTGGAAATCAGCAAAATGAAGGTCAAAACTAGCCAGGTTTCTTCCGCCTAGAGATAATTACAGTAAATCACTGGATGTTTATTTCTAGCTGCCTTTATCACGCAGCTTAGCTGGGACAGCCTGCCCCTGGAAATCTACTGAAGATTGAATCCACAGCTGGTCCATGCCAGGAGGAAAATCAAATGCTCTCCTCTATGCTTCTGTGTTTTCCAGAAAAGATATTCTGAGTCCATGTTTCTGCTGAATTGTACATTTTCTTAAGAAGGTCTTTCTCGACCACCTATCCTGTTTGTTTCATACTATATTGACCCAGGGATAACACTTGATGTCTTTCCTAAATTCCCGGCAATCTCTCAGCCATACAAGCATTTCTACAGCTATCAGACTTCTCTGAAGGTTTGAAGCAGTAGAAAGGATTATACTAAGGTAAACAGTGTCAGAAATAATATCCTATGTTTTCATTTGCGTTCTTTTGGTCTCCCTTTGCATCTCTTAATCCTTTTTGTCCCTCTCTCCTGTTCCTTCCTAACACACAGATTAGCTTCATCTTAGTTTGACCCCCAATGGCCATTCATACCCTTGAGTCAAAGCATTTTCTTAAACAAAGGTAGTTATCTCCTTAAGAAGCCTTGAAGATGTTGGGTTTTGTCTAGTGGGTGTTAGAGTTTCACAACCTTTGTACTTTGTACAGGTGCAAATTTTTTCTTAAATAAAAATACTCTAAACATCAATATAAAGAAATCATACTGAATGCTTAGAGAAACAAGCCAGGAGGAGAAAGATAAACACCAGTGATTTCATTCATATGTAGATTATGAAGAAAGAAACAAAGGAACAGATAAAAACTAAACCAAAACAATCCCTAGAAATATGACTGCAGTATTGAAGCTACCAGAAGGCTGGGTGGGGTGAGGGGGGCACAACCAACCAGATAGGTTATGGGTGCTTTGGTAGCAGATGTGGTATATCTGAAGAGGTGTCAACCTGTACCCTTAAGTCATGCACAGTGTTATGAACTAACATTAGCTCAATAAAAATAATACAGTTCAAACAAAAGATCGTACTGTATTGCGATACAGGTCTTTCTAATCACGTTCTTTTAGCTAGGAAGACTAGAGGTATTTGACCTTGAATCAGTGAACAGGTACAGAATAGGAGTGAATGAGTGCTATGAAACTGGAGTCAGGGTACAGTTGGTGACTAGACAGACAGAAAGTGAAGCGCTGGGGCGTAAAAGCAAAGAATAGCTGAAGCGTCACTTCGCCAGAGCACGGGGTAGAACATGGCAGATGCAGCTGGGGGAGGACACAGCTCCCACAGCCCCTAAGGCACCCCAGGACTCCTGCTGGATGGCATTGCATGTCCTTGTGGGTGGGGTGTGAGGCGACTCCTGTTTCCCTTCCTTCTCTTTGTATTCTTACAATAAACCCTAACACCTGAGGGAATGTGAGCACCCATACCTCCGGGTGGAAGATACCTTGATGACGTACATGAGTTTATGTTATATAATTGTGGGGGAGGGGAGAGAGGAAAGCAGTGAGAAGCTGGCTCTCATTGGGGGCAAATCCGTGCTTTGTTGAGGTGCATGAAACATCTGAAAGTTAATCTGCTGAAGGGACTGGAATTCTCTGGGCACATACCAACGCAGAGCTGAGGCAGTCTAAAATTGCTGAGGGAGTGAAGTGATTCACAGGAAAGATTTGCCTCTGAGTCGATAAGCGGGTGATTCATAGATAATTAAGATTTAGCCAAGACAATAAGAAAAATATTTGAGTGTGGAAGAGATCTCATTTCAGACATCACCTTCTTGGAGAAGATTACTCTGACTTCCCGCTCAAGAACTACTCTTCGTCCCTCCCGCCAGAATTCCCTACCCCCATCTCCACAAGTCTATCCTTATTTCTGCAGCATTGGATTATAATGATCTGTTTGTTTACGCGTCTGTCTTGCCACTGGGCTGTGGGAACCCTGGAGGCAGGCCTGTCTCTCATTTATCTTTATATCCCCAGCCTCCGAGAGCGTCCACATAATAGGCGCTCAATAAATTGTTGAGTGAGTGAATGAACAAATTCACTCCTAAGGCTTACCCCGTGTACTTTTTAAGGGGGGAAAGAATTCATTTTAACTTGAATACAGGTTTTCTTCCCCAAAGAGCATATTGATAAAGGACAGCTACTGATTTCTTACGAGAGAGAAAAATGATAGAACAGCCCTCCATGCTGTATATCAAACTGATGACAACTTTGCTTTTTTGAAAAAAAAAATGTATGTCCACCAGCACTTGTATCATTTTTCAAATTTCATGTCATCCTTTTTCAGCTGTTACCTATCCATCATTCCAGGCAGAGAGTATCCATCACGATAGAAGCTAAATAATTTTCAAAGCTGTCAAGGAGTGGACACCCAAAAGGTCCCCTTTCATCTGAGGAGAGTTAGCCAGGGCTGGCGGGGAGCATCCTGCTGGGAAAGGAGAGAGGGCATTAGGGGATGTCTCTAAAATTGGTTTCAAATGGAACAAAGAAGAAAATTCATTCTAGAAGTTAGACCTCCATTTTCCACCACAGACGTCATACATGAACCCATTAATATCATAGTTGAGTCTGTTTGCAGAACAAGCTTTTAGGTAAAACTAAGTCCATTTTTAGAATGACTGTGTTTTCCTTTAAAATATTTATATGTGTATGTATTTTTTCTTCTGATTTTAAAAGTCATGCTTTCCTGCAAAATATAAAAAGTGTGAGAAAGACAAATGAGAACTGTGCATTATCTCACGGTGCAGCAAACCATTGTTAATATTTTTCTTTCAGTCGCAGATGTGTGTGTGCACAGAGAGGCACACGTATTGTACATACCCACATTTATTGGTATATATGTGTGTAAATACCATCATTATTTTCTACAGATCTGGTATTATATTCTTCATGGGATTTTAACGTTCTACTTTTCTTGCTAAATTGTACTCTAAACATTTCCCTATCCTAAACATTAAGTATTCTTTGAAAACCTGATTTTTCAAGCTGCATTATATTTGTTTTTATGGATATACCATCATTTATTTATCTCTTGTTAGACACACTGATTGCTCTGGCTTTTTGCAATGTGGTATTTTATTTATTGCATTTTACCTGTCTTTTAGCTTTTCTGTGTTTATCATCTATATAATTCTCAAGAATCATAATCTTATCTTTTTATTAGAATGTCAAAGATAGGTAAATGGATTTTGTTTTTATAACTCACAAAGATCCAACCTACAGGAAGCTTTTTGGTTGTCTCTTAAATCAATAAGAGCTATTATGTATGTTCACTTTTGTAATATAGATTAAATTCTGTCAATTAAATGAGTGTGCTTGTATTTCTCTTCTGTTTACTGATGTGTCCTGGGCTGATGTACAATCCCTCGTTTTAGATCAGAAGAGGCTGCAAATATGTCCAGCGTGGGGACCCAGAAGTTCCCTGCAAGTGCAGGAGAGAGATGGCGGCATAATTCTTGCTCGGTTAGCGAGTGCTGCTTGCTTCTGAGTGACCTTGAGCATCTTTTTAGGCTGGTAAGAACCTCAACTTTCTCACCTATAAATTTGCTGGAGACAATAGCTTCTAAGTCTTGTAGGTTCAATGTGAGGATTCTATGGGACAATACTTCCCATCCCAGGGGAAGGATGGAGTTAACTATTTGTCCTGTTTCTATGGTGAGCAAATTTAAATTTTAAATCTTTCTCTTTGGATAAGGTGGGAAAGTGGCAGGGGTCTGGCCTTCAATTAGAACTTTTATCCTTTTGGAATATCCTGATTTCTGGCTTTTCTTTTTCTTTTTCGCTGCTTTATTGGGGTGTAATTTACATAGCATAAAATTCACCTGTTTAAATGTACAATTTATTGATGTTTAGTAAATTTACAGACTCATGCAATGATGACCACAATCCCATTTTTGAACCCATCACACCAACAAGATACTTTATATTCATTTACGGTCTCCGTTGTTCTTAACTCCTGCCCCAGGCATCTGTGAACCCACTTCCTGTGCCTATAGATTTGCCTTTTCTGGTAATTTCATGGAGGTGGATCATACCCTGTGTGATCTTTTCTATATACTTTTCTCACTTGGCATATTGTTTTGAAGTTTCACCTATGTTGTAACATGTCCCAGCACTTGGTTCTTTTTTAGGGCCGAGTAGTATTCCATCGTGTGGCTGTCTCCATTGTTTACCCATTCACCAACTGATGGACATTGGTACTGTTGTCACTTTTTGGCTGTTAGGACTAATGCTTCTAAATCACTGACATACAACTCTTTGAGGTTTTCAGTTCTCTTGGGTGTATTACCTAGGAGTAGAACTGCGACGTTGTATGGAAATTTATTTAACTTTCAAAGAGACGGCCAAACTGTTTTCCCAAGTTTCTGCACACCTTACATTTCTACCAGCAACCTCCCTCCTTTTATTGAGTATTTTCTCATTTAACAAATGCCCCAATTATACTCAAGCATTTCCATCAAATAGGATCTCTTGTTTGTACCAACAAGCAGGGAGGCTGTATATAGATATGTATCTGTATATGTTATGTGTTATGTATGTGTATGTATAAGTTATGTAGATAACAAGAGTCCCTTTAATAACCAGTTGCGGGGAAGGCACGTGCCACTATTTTTGTCCTCTTAAATGTCACTGGTTTGCTGTTCATTGACATAACTACATAATTCTGGGGGTACAGTCTCCTACTTGGCCATGTGCACATGCTCCCCTCACTCCACAGGTGACCCAGAGCCAACACCTACCACCTCCCCGCCCTTCCCCTCTCCTCCCTGCAAACTCCCACCCTCTCTGGTAACCATTGTCTTTTTTACAGAGCCTAAAACTTATTTTTTTTTTTGCCAGTTTGTTTTCTTCAGCTATTTATATTCCACAAATGAGTAAAACCTTCCAGTAACTTTCACTTTCTGACTTATTTCTCTCAGCCCAGTCACCTCCGGATCCATCCATTTTGTCCCCAAAGGTGCTATTTCATCTTTTGTGAGAGCTGAGCAGTCTTCCACGATGCCTGCACACTGCGATTTCTTTATCCAGCTGCCTGTCCCTGGGCACTCAGACTGACGCTGTGACCTGGTCATTGTGGAAGATGCATCATTTCACGCTAGCATTTCCCTGTTCTCTGGGTGAGTACCTAGCCTGGGATTACTGGACCGCAGGGTAGTTCCATTTTTTTTTTTCTTTAGAAGAATCTCCAAAGGGGCCTACTAGGTGGTGCAGGGGTTAAGTCTCAGTTCTATCAAGCTATCACCAGCCGCTGCAGCACAAGTTCGATCCCCGGCCAGGGAGCTGACCCACATGGCGCAGCAGACCTCTCCTGTCTTGCCCGCTGCTCCCCTCAGCAGTGTATTTCATTCAGTCTACCTGTTCTGCTCCCCACTCTGTCTCTGGTGAATCCTCTCACCCCCCTGCACCTCTGGCCAACACCCCAGCTCTTTTTTTTTTTAATCAACAAAAGAAAACAAGCCCCAGTTCTTGTATGCATAAATAAATTAAATAAATCTTAAACAAAAAAGAATCTCCGTAGTTCCCCATGGAGTCTGCACCAGGTTCCATCCCTCGCAGTAGTGGGAAGTTAAATGGAAACAACCGGCCTTTACGATCCGGCCTCGGGAGCAGCACGGCGTCGCTTAGCTGCACTCTGCCAGCCAGGCAGACACTGCCGCCAGGTGCCAGGGCAGAAGACACTGACTTGGTGTCTTCACAGGGAAAGGGCAGGCTCCAGAAGAGCACCTGGGACAGGAAATACTACTGTGGGCATTTTTAGAAATTATCATCCATCCCAGCCGGGAAGGAAGCTCAGCTCCTTCCTTGTTCTGTGTGAGTCAGCAGATCAGAATCCGGGACGAGACACAAATGCAGCTTGTAAGGATTGAAGAGTTGGGTTCAACTGAGGTGAAGAGGTAAATAGGCTGTTCTCAGTGACAGGACAGTGTAGAGCTCATAATCCCCCTGGTCACTTTTCTATAGTCCACACAGTTGTGCGCCTGTGGAAGAGTTCCGTTGGGCAGGGACCCAGAAACCACCACTGGAAGTATAAGTGCTGACTGCAGTCCGTTCCCAGGGGAGCAAGTCTCGGTTCTGCCCCAGGCCTCACGATGCGCCCTGTTCGCCGTGATCGTCCAGAATCCGGACACACTCAGGGCGCCCCTTCGCATTCTCATCAGAATGCCAAAAGCAAGCGATTCACGAAAAAACCCAAATGAAGTGTGCAAAGGTGAACATACTTTCACGCCAGGTAAGATGAAGGTCGAGCTGCAGAGCAGCCTGAAATATTGTATTTTTAAAAGCAGAAGAGAGCAAATTTGAATAGGTGCTGAAAAATAAGAGCAAGGGCTTGTTTTCCAGCGCAATGTAAGCAGTTCTCTTTGTGTAGTTAGAGATGCCGGCGTGACCGTGAGTTGGAAGGCAAGCCCGGGGTGTAGGGCCAGCGGGTCAGAGGAATATTGTGCTCTGCTCAGGCTGATGGTCTTTTAAACAAAATTATTTTGACATAGCTTCTGACTTAAAGATAAGAACAAGAACCCTGCACCATAGTCCCAGGTAACCATTACCTGAATTCCTGAACTATTAATATTTGACTGCATTTGCTTTTTTTCCTTCTCATTCTCTCACTTTGAGGTATCTATACCTATCTCTACCTCCTTTATTTCTAGTTCTACTATACTGTATATCACAGACCAATGGCCGATGGAACTCTCTATATCGATACAGGTATAGATAGGTCAGTGTGTATATAAATTATGTATACATATATCAGAGCTATAATCTTCTCCAGAACCATTTAGTAGTAAGTTGCAGATATGGTTTTCCTTTACCCCTAAGTATTTCACAGACCCTCATATTTTCTTGCATAATCAAAGCACAATTAGCATGACTAGAAAATGAAATTGGTGCCTCCCTGGTGGCGCAACAGGTTAAGCACAGTGCTGTGGAGCTGTGGGCAGCTGTGGCATGAGTTCAATGCCCGGCCGGGGAGATTCCCACATGGCACGGCAGACCTCTCCTGTCTCCCCGCTGCTCCCCTCAGCAGTGTATTTCAGTGGATCTGCCTTTTCTGCTCCCCACTTTGTCTCTGGTGAACCCTCTCACCATCCAACACCTCTGACCTGCACCCCAGCTTGTACGCATAAATAAATAAATCTTTAAAAAAAAGGAAAATGAAGTTGATGTAACACTACTATCTGAAATGCAGATTTTACTCAGATTTGGCCAGTTTTCCTGATAATTTCCCTTACAGTAAAATAAAATCTAAGCTCAGACATAAGGCTGATGTCTTGATAGGTTCAGATCCCGCACTAGACCTGAAAAATAGCTCAAAAGGCACGTCGGCTCTTGATGATACTCACCAGCTTACATAGAGCCTGTTTGAGAATGGATTTCCCTGGTTGGTTAGGGGTGCCCGGAAGAGGGGTTAACTCCTGGTGGGTAGCGCCCAAGTGAGGCGTGAATAACCTCCCACTACTCTCTAAGTGCTCTGCCAGTGGGGGTCTGGCCTTGGGCATTTGTGGGCACGCATCTGCCTGTGAGTGTGGATAGGACAGACTGAGCCTCTGCTCTGCCTTCCCGTCTTATGATTTGGAACCAGATTTAAGGTAACGAGGGAAACATTTTCAAAGCTGGACATTGGTTATTTAAGAAAATATGATCAATTAAGCATCAAACTTTTCTTTCTGTTTTGAAATGAAATGAATAGCGAAAGCCTCCTCTGTGACTAAGGCATCTCGGCATCCAGATTGAAGGGGCACGCAGGTAATTCCATTATGGCTAACTAGTAGTGGGAAAAGTGGCGTGGACGCCTCTTGCTTAAGGGAAGGAGTAAATTAAATGCTGATGACATTGACCAGGCAGCAAACTACACCCATTGATTATTTTAATTTTCTCTCTTCTGCACTCAGTTAAACACCCATAGCAGTGGATTTCAAGGTAACTAAAAGGTTGTTTAGCACATTTTTGAAAGAGTCATGAATAAGAAGGACAAAGATCCCTACAAAGCCAGAGAAGAGCTGAGTATGTGCTGTGCTCCTGTGCATATGAGCCCTTATTTACCTCTGGTGGGTGTGCCCAGGCATCAGAAAGTATATACGTGTGTTTCCACAGACCAAAAAAAGAGAGGGAAAACCAAGTGGAACATTTAAATAAAAAGAGTACAAAGGCCTACCTCACTGACCTTAGCCTTGTCTGAAATGTTAAAACAGTGATATTATGTGGTAAGAGAAAATGAAAATTTGAGGAGAGAATGATAACATGAAAGAAAGTTCACATTGATAGTTCAGTCTCTTAAATTTTCACTGTATCAAAAAAAAAAAAAAGAAAGAAAGAAAGGAAAAAAAAAAAGAACTCAACTTGCCTGAAAATTTAGACTTCAAATCAAAGATCACAGATGCAACGACTACCTGGTCGTTGAAATTTCATGGGGATGATCCTAAATCAGAAATAATAAGCAAAGTTAAAAAATTAATATTGAAATTATTTGAGTCGTGGTGAAGGATCTTTTCAAGAGAAAATCACTCTAACCAGATGCCACTTAAATTTGCTTTTCCGTTTTCACTGCTGCATAATATGCAGGGATTAGTTGGTTGAAGGACCAGGCTGAAATGTGCAAGTGCGCATTTGAACAGCAAGGTGTGCTTCCTCAGCACACTTGGGAGTGGGTGGGGCCATCATTTTGGACCTTGAACTTTTAGACATGGGGATATTTCTAAATGAACCTCTGGCACCAAAGGATTCAGAGTAGAAAAATGTTGATGCCAAGAGTTACGGTGAGGAGTGATAATGTGCTCTCACCAACTTCAGGCACGTTCACCCTTCTGTACAAGGTGCAAACAAATTCCAGGCCAGCCCACTTGTCCAGCCTCCTGTCTTCAGTCTTCTGAAGGTTTTGGCGAGGGGGTGACAGCTCGCGGTAAAATATGGCACTTTCTCCATTCCAACAAGAAAGACAAGGCTTGGTTGACTTTCTCTTAAGTTCACCAGATTCAGGGCTGCTAGATCTCAGAATTTCACTCTGCCTTCGACCATGCGGTGTCCTGAGCAGGAGGGGAGTGTGGGATGAGGGATGTAGGGATGGAGTTTGAGCAGAAGCAGGTGCCCTTGAACTCCGACGATCACAGGGGCGGGCCTGGACTCCGGGAAGTGTCTGTCTGGCCGTCCCCACTCCCCAGCACCTTCGCAAATACAAGTGCAGACTCTGCAATCTCACCACACCCGGAATGACACAGAGCCCCCTACCTGCCCCTCCTTCATGGACCGAAACTGAGTGTCAGACAGGAACTGGCAAGTTTCACCTTTGCCAGTGAGTCCCTGACTTTTAAATGATTCTTTTATACACGCTTAGGACAGAAACCACGTCCTAATGTAGGTTGTCCTGCGTAGTCCGTAACCCCCCAACACACACCATCCATACCCTACCGTCCAACCTCACTCTCCTTTTATTTAAAAGTCTTTTTACCATCACAAAAAGTAGGGAAAAGATCTCATTTAAAAAGCCATTTTGAAAAAGCAAAATTCTGGCATGAATGCAGGGGGAGAAAAGGCATTTTGCAAATGTCCACATTAGGATGAGGTGCGAATGGCGGGGAAGGGATGGGGGCATTCTCTGTCCTTTCCAATCAGTCTTTGCTAGTAAACCAAAAACTGGTCTAAAAAAAAAATAAAGCTTGTTAATTTAAAGCTATTCTGTAAAATGGTGCAGCTGATACACTAAGCAGTTGGTCGATCGCTCAAAAGGTTGATTGAACATGGAATTTCTGTGTGACCCAGCAATGCCCCCACAGGTACAGATGTGGACGTGTGAGAAGGGGTGTGCAAACAGCCACGGCCTGTTGTGAGGTAGGGTTCTCGTCAAGCCCCCGACTTCGCTACCATTTTTCAGGTGAAGAAATCATGGCGGTGGAGATTTAAGGCTGTTTTTTCGAGGTTGCACCCTTAGAAGTGATGGAATCAGAATTTAAGTCTCAAAGATGTTAAAAGTTTTTTCTTTTTCCAACGAGTAGCCTTGTGCCTCATATAGGTCCCAGGCTCAAGGAGGGTGTAAGAAAGCAGATCAGGATCTTGGAGAGGACGGGCCGCTGACTGGAGGCCATTTTGGGCCCGTGCTCACTGTCCTGCATGTTGGGGGAGACCCGCCCTCCTTCCCGCTTCCTGGTGCGGTCGTCGCGGCACCGAAGGCTTGCCCGGCATCCAGGGCTGCAAGCCTCTCTCCTCCTCTGCCATTCTGGCTTTCAAGTATGATTTACTGATACCTACTTGTCTAAATGATAAAATTGAGAAAGCTTTTACCACGTAAGTTTATCATAGAAATGTAACTATTACGTGTATTGGAGAAAATGGCTTTTTTTTTTTAACCCAGGCAAATACATTGGAGTCATTAATTTGAATACTAAGTACTGGGTTCTGTTTAAAAATCCACAAGATGAATAACAAATCACAGTTCTGGCAAGGCAGAAGCATACTTCAAAGCCTTCGTTTTTATAAGCCACTGAAGAGACTATGATAGTTGCTCGGGGATGGCTGATTTAGAGCCTAGCACCTGTGCTATTACCTTCCTAGGGGACATATTTCATGCATCTTCGCATTACCAGCAGGCCCTGACTCCCAAATGCCGGGGGTTACGAAAGTTCACCTGAAGTATTTGTTTAGCACATTTGAATGAAGTGCCTACTGTGTGCTTACCCTTGAGATAAAGCAGTAAACAGCAACAACAACGAAAAACCCCAACAAACAAAAAGCAAACAAACAAACAAACAATTGGAGCCTTTGCTTTCAGACAGTTAGAATCTGAGGCATATGATCCATTGAATGCCGGGTTTGGGTTCCTCACCCTCCTTCCCAGCTCTGCCCTTTTCTCTGTGAATTGCAGTGCCACCCACCCAGTCTGAATGAGCTGTCCCTTCTCTGTCTGGGAGCTTGGCCTTGTGACTTGAAGTTGGACGAGGGGATGGTAGAAGATGCTGGAGTTTGCCAAGTGTGTGCAGAACTGGCCTTCCCTCCGCCGTAGCTGTGAGAATACCTTCTCATCTGCCATCTCGGTTGGTTCCTGCAATAATCCTGAAAAATGGTTACTACAGATGAGAATGCCAGTGGGGCTCAGAAATTTGGGGGCAGTCTTTGGAGATCCCTGTGGTAGAGCTGATGGGTGCTCAGACAAGAGGCAGGCTGGAAATGCAGGTAGGGGTGCCCCTAGAAACGGTCTCTCACCTACGGATGGTGTGAGTGGAGGGTAAGTGCTCCGGCTTCCTTGACCAGTGAAGGAAAATGACTCTGGGGCATCTATTCCGTTGTCTCGCAGTTCCCCGGCTGGGCTGAGCCTCCTTGCCCTCAGTGTCCACGTTCTCAATGGTACATCAAGTTCCTAGTCCCCTGTCTTAATTCCTAGACCCACGATTGGTGCTTCCTGGGAGTCCATACTAAATCCTTTTTTAAAAAAGATTTATTTATTTATGCATACAAGCTGGGGTGCAGGCCAGAGGTGTGGGGTGGTGAGAGGATTCACCAGAGACAGAGTGGGGAGTAGAACAGGCAGATCAACTGAAGTACACTGCTGAGGGGAGCAGCGGGGAGACAGGAGAGGTCTGCTGCACCCTGGGGGATGCTCCCTGGCTGGGGATCGAACTCGTGCTGCAGCGGCTTCACAGTGTTGCGACTTAACCCGTTGCGCGACCAGGGAGGCCCCATACTAAATCTTTGTACTCACATCTTTGTCTTAGGGCTTTTGGATGAACCCAAAAGCCACAGCATTAGATAGTGATTGTATATTTCCATTGCAAGTGACAGAAACCCCAACTTCTACTGGCTCAAGCAGAAAAAGAACTTACTGGCTAATGTAATTAACAGACCAGGCTAATAGCTCCAGCTCTAGGCACGATTGAATCTCTTTCTTTAAACGACATTACCAGCACTTGGTTTCTCTATTTCCACGGTTCTGCTCTGCTTTCCTCTGCACTGACTTCTTCCTCGGGCAGGTGATCTTTCCAACAGCTTATGTCATCCCAGGTTTAAGGCCAGTGGAAGAGAGCATCTTGTTCCAGATAACTCCAGCCAAGTTCTCACGTTTGATGCGATTGGCTCCCACTGGGTCATGTGCTCATCTTTGCACCAATGAGAGTGCTGGGAAAGCTGTAAACATGAGTCCATCAAAACAAGAGTATGAGGCTGATGAGAGAATTGGCCAAGATCCAGTCATGTGCAAGGGATGGGGCCAATCAGAGAACTTCCCAGGACCCAATCACGTGGGAAGGAATAGGGCCAATCAGAAATGTCCTGGCGCTAAATGTCATAGCTGCTCTTCAGCTATGACTGAAGGGGTTGATAAGGGGTTGGGAATGGGGACAGCAGCCACAGCCCTGCCAATAAACTGAAGACCTGGAAAAGAGGGAGTGGGTAGGCAATTTTTCTGATGTGACTCTATTGGAAATTTGTTTCTTGGTTTCTCTGTCTTTAAGAGGTCTTGCTACTCTGTATTATGATCCTGCATTTTCTCAAAAATGCAGTAGGAATGATCAAACAGTAGCTATGGCAGTGTTTTATAGAGGCCCTGTCCACAGTGCCTATAGTCTTGTCACTTGAATTGACTTCTCATTAACAAACCTGAACAAACACTCTCCTGAGTGATTTTGCCAATCCTGCGTCCTCTAGCACTTAACCAAGATCTTATAATTCTTCCTTCCTCCTCAAAAAGCATCCTTGAGAAGATGCATTCAGCATCCTTGACAGAATGATTGAGTCATGGATCATTTTCATTTTTTTAAGGGTAGAAGCTTCATTCCCTTCTCTCCACGCCCATCCTCATTCTTCTGGTGATGTGGAAAGCACTTAGCAGGGTCCTATGACCTGTGGATCCCTTGCAAAGTCATTAAATTTGTGGACCACAAATCCATGTGTGAACCAAAACCTGTCTTACACGCACTAGATAATATACGTGCACATTATATAGGACTGTTTTAAAATGTAGGTCGAGGCCTTTGTGAGTCATAAACTACAAATCCACTTAACAAAATATCCTTAGTTTTAGAGCAGCTTTTTGTTATCTTTTATTTTCTCAGTTAACAGATATTTAAAAGTCAAACCACTGTTGTGTGAAGGTCCGTTGTCATATTTTATGTTATGAAGGTGTTTTCATGTGATAAAAGCACCAGGAAAGACCCCACTAGATACTGAGAACTGTGGAAATTTCCAGACGAATCTGTTAGCACATCCATGGAAATAGCGTGTTTTTTGTTGTTCTTGAAGAAATTAATGACTCTGGAAGTGACCCACCTCCAGATTTCAAGTTGTGTGAGAAAATTGCTTTCCTTATTTCACGTGATAGTGGGTATTTTTAAAAAAGATTTATTTATGTATGCATATAAGAACTGGGGTGTAGGGGTGATAGGATTCACCAGAGACAGAGTGGGGAGCAGAACAGGTGGATCGACTGAAACACACTGCTGAGGGGAGCAGTGGGCGAGACAGGAGAGGTCTGCTGCGCCATGTGGGTCAGTTCCCTGGCCAGGGATCGAACTTGTGCTGCAGTGGCTAGTGATAGCTTGATAGCACTGTGTCTTTAGCCTCTGCGCCACCAGGGAGACCCAACAGTGGGGTCTGATCTCATAGCTGGGCTGCGCCTCCTCTACGTGATAAACCTGGCTCAGGCGCTTAGGACAAAGAATGAGTAAGTCATACGTACTCAGCTCCTAGGCTGCTGACAGGGATGGGGGTCGACATTGTTATTTCCCCCTATTTATTCAACCTCTTCCTCTCTTAAAAGTTAGCTAAAGCACTGAATAAAATGGATGGAAGGAAGCATGAGGGTAAACTCAACATGTTGCCCCAGAGTGGTCCTCTCTAATCAAATGCTATGCCCGGCCAAGAGAATCAGGAGCCCTTGGAGATAATACCTCTTCTTTCCTTGCAACAAAATTTAAAGTGCACGGCCTACTGGTGGGTCAGGCCTGCCATCTTCACAGACAAAGGAAAACATCCTCTTCTCTGTTCCCACTTAAAAAACCCCAATTACGGCCCCAACGAGGATCTGTGGAACCCCACCAGCACTAACAAAAATAAAGCACTTAGCTCATGCAATCTTGTCTCTTTATTTTCAATATCACTTACAATGTAAGCTTTCTACCAAATCAAATCCTTTCTCACCAATGATATGATTTTCCCTGAAAGGGCTTTGAAGTACCCCGCCGTTCCCACTTCTGTACACAAACATTAGCAGAAGCCCTGCTAGGCAGGAGGACAAAAATAATTGTTCAGCCTTCATTTTAATTTAACCTTTTGCAAATTCCTACTTTCAAAAAGTTCCCCTTGACTTGCTGGCATCATATTGAGATAATTTATGAGGCAGTCCATTCTTGTGAAGACAGCGAATCTCCATGAATCTTTCCCCCCCTGAAAGACTGTCCTGGACCCTTCACCCCTTTTAATTTAGGCATCTTGCTCTCTTTCTTTGCAATTTGTGTGGGTCCCTTTGTCACCTTAACATTCTTGTCTAATGGTTTCTGTACAATTAAGGCATTATGGAGGTGAACGTTAATATGTCTCTGAAAATTTACGGAGGCCATATATCTTGATGTTGCAAAAGGATGTGCCAGAAATTGGCCAGAAATGCACATGCACTGCTCTCCCAGCTGATACGAGGAGTTCATCATCCGTCATGCTGGGAGTGGAACTTAGTCATGGCCATGGTCGGGAAGGTGCAAAAAGAGAAAGGGCAGAGACAGCCTGGTGTAAATCAGGACGGAAACACGGGTGTACACAATTTTAGCATCAGATTTGGTAGATGAGGGTTTAAAATACGGGATCTGTGTTCAAATTGCCCTGTTTGTAGATTCGTGCTTAAGCATCGACTCACCACTCGATTTTGCACTGTGACATCGCTTATGTTCAGGTCCTTTGTTTCTGAAAGGGAGGCACATTTTTTAAATATAAATATAAATATAAATATAAATTTATATAAATTTATTTTTATTTATTTATGCATACAAGCTGGGGTTAGGCCAGAGGTGTGTGTGGGGGGGGGGCATGAGAGGATTCACCAGAGACAGAGTGGGGAGCAGAACAGGCGGATCTACTGAAGTACACTGCTGAGGGGGGCAGCGGGCGAGGCAGGAGAGGTCTGCTGCGCCATGTGGGAATCTCCCTGGCCGGGGATTGAACTCAGGCCACAGTGACTGCCGATAGCTTCATGGTGCTGAGACTTAACCCCTTGCGCTGCAAGGGAGGCCCAGGGAAGGCACATTTTGGAGCACAGCTTGTACTTTTTCCTGTGGCCTCCAAGTTCTGCTCGACCTGGTCCCCCCTGGGTCTCTGCCCCTCATCCCCCGGGCCTATTGTGGCAGCCATACTGGCTCCATTCAGGTGCTCTGGTGGAAACGCTGCTTCCCACTTGCGGGCTGTTGGCCAAGCTGTTGCTTCTTCCAAGACACGCCGTACCCCCAGATGGCCACAGGGAGGCCTGCTTCCCTTTCCCCCCAGGCCAGATTAAATTTTACCTCCTTGCTGAGGTCCTGACCTTGGCGTAGGTTGCCAAAAGGCAGAGTGGGGCAGCTTGCTCAGGATGTGATCCGAGGAATCAAAAGACGCGGGGGGAGAAGACAGCCCATCAGAGCTGGTGGGAGGAGGAGCTGAGCGCAGCAGTGAGGCGCGCTCAGGCCTGCTGGGGTCTCTGGCAAACTGCGGGGCGCCTCGCAGCTGGCCAGGGCAGGCCACAGGAGCCACCAGTTCTTCGGCAGGGAGGGTCACTCCTGTAAGTGCCGGTGGCCTGGCACTTCTCTGTTCCCGTGTACTAGCGTGCGTGTGCGGCAGAAAAGCCCAGCAACGGAGAGCTGTGGTGCTAGGGCCGAGCCTTGGTGTGGGCGGGAGCTGCCCGCGGGCCGCAGGTGGCGTCATGGGCAGGCCAGGGGGATATCGGACTCCCTGGATGTTTCCACTTATCTCTGAGCCTCCCTCCCGTCTCCTGGGTAGGGTGTTTGTGTCCCCTGAAATTTATATGTTGATGCTCTAGTCCCCCAAATGATAGTATTTGGAGGAGGAATCTGTGGGAGCTTATTAGACAGAGATGAGGTCGTGGAGTAGGAACCCCCTTTGATAAGCCTTGGAGTTGTTGCAAGGAGGGGGCGTCTTCTGGTCCCCACCATCTGAGGGATGACAGGAAGGCGCCCTCTGCAGTCCGAAGAGAGAAGCCCGAGCAGAAGCCGCCCACGCCCTCTGGAACTGGGAGGGGGCAATAAATGTCTGTTAAGCCCCCGTCTGTGGCGGTTGGTCCCAGCCGCTCCCACGGATTCAGTCTCTGTCCACTGCCTTGAACACACTTACCCGAGTTGGTAACACACCCCTGCTTGCTTGTATGTTTGCTAAATTCATATGTTGTGGGGCTCTGCTTGCTTAGCCTTGAGTTTTTCTTTAATGACCTGCAGAAACAGTGATAGGCAAAGTATTTAAATACCGGTATGGGGCCTCCCTGGTGGCGCAGTGGGTTGGTGCAGCGCTGTGCAGCTGTTGGCAGCTGTAGCTCGAGTTCAATGCCCGGCCCGGGAGAACCCCGCATGGTGCGGCAGACCTCTCCTGCCTTGCCCACTGCTCCCCTCAGCAGTGTGTTTCCGTGGACCGCCTGTTCTGCTCCCCACTCTGTCTCTGGTGAACCCTCTCGCCGCCTAGTGCCTCTGGCCTGCACCCCAGCTTATATGCAAAAATGAAATAAATCTTAAAAAATAAATACCAGTATGGTCAGGGGTTGGGAGGAAGGATGGAGAGCCAGTTACTCAAAAGCCTGCCAGTCCGGCTTTAGAGTACATTCTGAGAAGTGGGATGGTTTTATCTAAGACATCAGCTTTTCAAAGTAGGTCTGGCCTTTTCTGGTAACATTTTTGTTCTCAGAGAACGAGGGACCGTCGGAGTCCACCGGTGAGCAGCGAAGGTGGGGTTCAGGCCCGGGGGTCCGAGCTCCGGGTCTGTCCCCATCGTGTCCAAACACCCAGTCTCCGAGTGCAGTGACAGGGACACATGAAATCCTCAGGATCCCAAATATGTGGGTGTTGCTCGTGAACTTGCAATATTTTTTTCTAGTAGTATGAGCAAGATGATTTTGAATATTTAAAAATGTGTATGTGTCTGTGTGTGTGTGTGAGAGTGTGTGTGTGTGGGTTCCACTAAAAGCCCATTTAGAAGTGACTGGAGTGCTTTCTCATTTGGCTGCTAAGTATTCAGAACAGCAGGATAAACCCTCAGCTTTCAGCAGCCTCAGCCCTCTCAAGCCAGGATGCAGGCTCAAAAACTGAAAAACGAAAACTTCCTTTTGACAAATGTAACACCTACATTGGGAATATGCAGACGAGTTTCTCCCTAAAAGGTTAACAAGAGACAATAATTACTTTCTCCAGCGATCACCCAAGTGACATGCGCTGTCTTGATTTCATTGCTGTTTGATGATGTGCATTTCTTGCCACTTATAAATGAAACAAATGAGGTTAGATGGCAGAGATTATGAAAGGAATTAGCAATAATGAGCTTGGTAACAAAAAACATTATTATAGAAAATTGAGTTGACCTTACTTTCATAATTATTCACCTTAATTGTTTTTTGTAGTGTAATTTGAATGAAATTAAATAATACTAATATTCCCCCTGCCACTGACGAGGAATTTCATGTAAAGATTAATAACTTTCAAAACTAAAGATCTGGCTGCCATCTTCACAGAGGTCACTGTTTATATTCCAGAAAGTTTCATGTCCTCAGCGGACCAGGGACCAACGATGTCAAGATCGACCTTTCCTACCCCCGTGTGTCGTCCGTGTGGCACAGGAATTGGGCACTTCCATGGTGCCACTGCCCCCTGGAGCCTCAGCCCGCCCAGACTCCCCCGATTTGCCGCAAGCACGTTGGTCTCTGAGAGCAGGTCCAGGTTGCACTGACATGTAAGTTAGTGGACAGAATAGGAACCTGAAATTGAAAACGCCCCCTGCGGACTCACCTTCAGGACTTCCCTGCGTAAAACTGGGATTTGAATGTGAGTCAAGATCTCACTTTCTACTTTTGTGCAATTTCAGACAATCATCATGTGAGGACATTTGGGACATTTGCCATGGACAGGGCACGGCATTGGGTCATTCGCATGCATTACGTCACTTGGTCCTTTCTGCAGCCTGGTGGGGTAAGTAAATTGTCATGTCTGCTTGACAGATAAGGGAACTCAGATTGAAAAGGTCCAAGAAGGGCTGAGCGGGGATTTGAACCCTGCATGGCCCCCTGAGTTCTCCATAGGTTAAAACAGCGGGGCGAGGGGCAGGAGTGTGGGCACAGCCCCCCGGCAGCCTATGGTCCATCTCAGCTCGCTCACTTAACGCCTTTGCACAGATCTAGTGTTTCTCGGTTCAAGTTGACACTTACGAAATTGGAATAACACCTAACTAACCGAGTTTCAGTGAATATTAAATGTGGGATGTGGAGACGTACCTTGAACATTGATGAACTGCAGTGGGGCACGGTCAGCGTCCACTTTCCCTAAGACTTATGGGCATTTTCCCCTCAGGGCTAGATATCTTGACCATAGATGCTTTTTTGGTCCTTGTTGGAGAGCGAGAGGCAGCAGGAATTCTACCTGGTAAGCAAGGAGATTCAGGCGTGGAGTCCAAAAGCCAGACTCAGAGTCTCGATTGTATCAGCTACTGTAGCTCACTGTCATGTTATTTCTTCCACACACTTGCAAGAATACATCTTTTAAAACTCCAGTGGCCTTTACCGTCTGGCTAAGTCAGCAGGCAATACTAAAATCATGTCCTTTATTCATGATGGCCTCCAATGCTTTCGTGATGAGTGTAAATCACTATTGCACTCTTGATTCATGGAGTCGGTCACTCATTCACTCATCAAACATCGTTGATGTCTGTTGTCAGCCGGATACCATGAGAGGAGCTGAGGGTACTGAGAACAGAAGGGACGTGGTCACCATTAAGGGAGAGCTGGATTTCATGGGGGCAGAACCCCCATTTGGAGGGCCCTTTTGGAGAAAAGAACATTAAATTACATACACAAAATTGAATTAAGTGCCTCAGAGGGGCCTGAGCAAGTGACAGGTCCTGGGAGCTAAGCCCATTAGCTTACTGGTAAGTACCTCCTGGTCCCTGCTGTTACAGATCTTAGCATTATGGATTCTGGTTTTATCCAGCGTGAGGAGGGCGGTCTGGAGGGCCTGATCACCACCAGCAGATCAGGATGATATGAAACAACATATGTAAAGCTGCAGCACTTGAGGAAGTTCAAAATCCTTGCCGTGGTTTCCTTGAAGGGGCTAACCTAGTCCCCACATGTACTCAGTGTGCATATAGAAAGGACCCTAAAACAGTTCTTGGCCCGTAAATGACCCCGTTAGTGAGACCTTTATCTGTCTCACTAATGTCATTATCTCGCACACTGACGCCCTCATCACTCAGCTGCTCTCTCCTCCTTGCCTGATGTTCTCCAAGCCCCCAGTTCGCCAGCCTCTGTGGAGACCCTGCGCGGGGAGGGCCCTGTTTTCTCATCTGACCATGTCCATGGAAAGAACTGGAATTCCCCACACTGACATACTCATCCGTCTCCACTTCGCTTCCCTGAAATGTAAACTTTCGTACTTTGATGTATCATTTCCCAAAGTAGAGGATTAACTGCCTGATGGTGGGGACTAATGTACTTGTGTAATTTCTGGCATAATCGAGACACTTCTCACTTCCAAATAGTCGGAAACTGAGGTAGTAATTTTAAAATAACAAATAAAATGAAGAATCGGAAATATTTAGCAAGGCTTAAAATTCTACACTTGGTTTTGTTAGTAACTTCAGGTGAAGACAAGTAATAATGGGGTAGGGTTGCACGGAAATGAGATTTAAAAGTAAATAGCAGATGGGGGTGGACAGTTGCATTAATGTCCAGGCACACTCCTTGGAAAAATGGACTAGAGCTGTGATTCTCAACCGGCGTCCTGGAGAAATGAGCTTTAACTAGCTAATTACTGAATTAACAAGTCCTAGTTATTTTGAAATCGGGTTCATGCATTAATTACATGTTTTTTCTAAAGATTTTAAGAAAAATGCTCTAAAACCGCAATGTTGAGCTACTTCTTGCCAATATTGAAATGAATTTTTCATAATCGAGCACATTATAAGTGAAAATTATTGTCATAATTGATTAATTAAGCCAAGAGAGGGCCACAGATCACTCTCTGGAAGAGGTTGTGAATAAGGTAAGATTAGCAAAATAAGGGGCGATGATAAAAAGATGGAAGCACTTGCTTGGAAGGGTTCCTTGACGGATGCAGTCAGAGGAGAGCTAATGGGTTAACTCATTTCTGCGGAGCACAGCTCCAGAGCGCTCAGTGTGATAAAGGTCCCCGCGGTAACTTTCAAACGGAGAAATGGGAATTAGTGGCATTCCCTCTCCAATTACTAATTTTACAGAAACGAAAACAGCTGAGCAAAGGGACATATTGTCTCTTCCAAGGTTTTCGGTGAACAAATGCATTTGACTGTTGAGACGACACGACGAAATCGGCCCTGATTTTCAGTGTACCCCCGAGTTCTTTTTATATTGTTGTCAATAGGTTTCATAATTGATTGTGGGGAACACACAATAGGGTAAGGCAACACCAGCGTTATCTCCAGAGTTCTGGAGGGATGATTTGTGTCAAATCAGGTGAGTATTTTTCCTTAATTTATATACAGTGCTGTTCACAAGCTAAAAGCTCATTGATCTCACCCCCCCCCCTCCGGCCTCCATTTAGCTGGGATAAACCCTAGTGGCACATCTATGAATAAAATTGTCAGCCTCTCCCAGGAATGACACAATTTATGTATTTGTAGACTTTACATTTGAATGTGGCTGGCAAAATATAAGGCATCTAAGTGCCAAAGTAAAAGGAGATGGAGCGTTCCACCTTGTCACGATTAAAACACTTTTCTCGATCTTTCTTCAAAGATTTGTTAGTGATGGTGATGGCTAATTGCAATATTTCCTGTAATTCCCTGTATGTGATCAGCCTGCACTGTGCCAACACAAAGAGATGCTTTGGTGGAACAGATGCAGTGTAATCTTATTGTTTACGATCTTCATCGCTTGGTTCCCCCCAAACCTTGGGAGGTAGGAAAGAGGTTTGTCCTGGGTCCCCAGCATCTCTGAGACCTTTATGGTACTCACTGTTGCAGACCATCATTCATTGTGCTCATGATAATGGAATACTTGATTTCATCTGGTGCACAGATCTTTATGATTATTGCGTTTTCTTTAGACAGACATCTATCATTACATCATATTCCTGTTTATCCTGTCATTACTTTAACCTTAAATTCTACCTTGTCTGGTGTTAATATCGACTTTCCTGCTTGGTGCATCAGTGCCCATCCTTTCTTTTTAATGAACAAATCACTATGTTTAAATTGTGTTTCTTGTAAATCACAGCTATCTAGGATAAAGTATGTCCCATCTCTCCTATCTGAGAAGGCAGGAAAATGTGACTCCCATTTCAAAAGATTCCCATCAAAATTTCTAATATGAAAATATCTCGGTACTAAGGAGACACTTCCATTATCTGAACATAATTTACATATACAAAATAACTCATCCCCTTATGAGTTTATATAATTGAGGTATTACTGCCCTTGTCATTCAACATCTTGAAATTTTAGCATCGCTCCTAACAGTCACAAGTATTTGAGAATAAAGTCACAGCCCCAGTGACCCTTAAAAAGGGTAGTGAAATTTTATGGGGCATAGGCAAAAGCTGTCAATTTATTCAGCTGTGAACAGTGCTGGTTTTGTCCTAGCTACGGTTCCAGCATCGCTGTGTGCGTTCCGGGTTGATCCAGCAGTGAGGGAGGAGTTCCGTGATTCAGCAAGACTTTCTCAATTGCACTTCCGACCAACCCCGTTGCTCCTGGGAGGGACCAGCTGTGGTTCAGGCCATCGCCCCTGACTCTGGGAAGGAAGCATGGAGTTTCAGCCCATGAGGGAATTGAACCCCTGACCTTGGCCTCATTAGCACCATGTTATAGCCAACTGTGCTAATTGGTCACACATGGCAAAAAATTGAAAACATGAAAAAGATGTCAGAGCACAAGATACTTAATTTTAGTGTGTTTGTTTTGAACGGATGGAAAAACCTTTTTCTTTGGAGTTCAGAGAGAGGTGGGTTTGAGTCTTAGCCCCCTCTTGATGGATCAGTTACTTTGCTCTCTGAGTAAGGGTCTATCGACGCCAGTGCGGGAAGAACTTTGTAGATGTGAAAGTAAAGTAAGCCACCTGGGAATTCCTGGCCTAGATTAAGGTTAATAGGCGATAAATGGTCTTCCATGGGCTGGTTTCAACCACTGTAGGGTGAAGGGATGAGGCAGATAACTAAGGCACCCTTCTGCCAGCTGGATTTCTCTCCTCTATTTCCACCCCGGCCCCCTTCAGTGACACAGCTAAGACGTTTACGACACCAGCCAATGACAAAATCGTCTATTACTACAATAAAAATAAATCTTCGGCAGAGTCACCCTATTCAAAAGTTCTTAATCTCTGAGCACGCTGGATGCAGATGATTTCCGCCCCTCCCCCACGTACTCAAGGCTGCAGCGCGGAGCGCACCCACCGCCCGCAGCCCCTCCCCTGGCTGTGCGGCCTTGCGGGGAGCATCTGACCTCTCCAAATCTTGGTCTTCTCCTCTGTCACGTGGGGATCTTTATTGTTGCTCCTAAAAGGTGCTAGGGGGGGTTAAACTGGTTTGGACAAATGAAGAACAGCCCGATGGGGAAAGGGCTCCAGAAGGCGAGTAATTTGCTACCGAGGTCAAAACTCAGGGGTTTCTGAGGTCAACGCCTGGGGGTTTCGCCTTCACCAGGCAGGCACTGCCGGAGCCTCAGCCGGACTCTGCGCCTTCCCTCAGCGCTGCTGCTTCGCCTCCGGACTTGCTCTCTGTCAGAGCAACTTGGACCCCGCACACTGAACTACTCCGAATGCAAAACGGCTCTCAGGTAAGGCGAAGGTGGCTGCCTGCGCACGCCTAATTTGTCTCAGGGGTGGCCAGACCGTGTGAGGCTCTCAGAGGGCTGCCCCCGGGGTCTCAGCACAGCCCGGGCTCGGTCTGAGCCCAAGGATGCCTCCACGTCCGGCTCGACCCTTTCGCTCCCGGAGCCTCGTGTCTTACCTGAGCCGGCGCTGACCTCGCGTGGAAGCACAGGTGCATTTTCCTCAGTTCCTCTGTCTCGGGAGCGGTCTCTGGCGACTCCTTGCAGGTGTTGTGCAGACTGTGCTTTCTCGAAGCTGAGCCACTTTTCCCTGCAGGGGTCCCCGCGCATTCAGGCCACAGCTGAGACATCTCTGTGGCATCGTCCCGCCCCCCCCCCCCCCCCCCCCCCCC
>PVIJ01004873.1:0-77342 GCA_004024925.1 Scalopus aquaticus | reverse complement strand
TCGGCCACCCCCCCCCCCGCCACCCCAGGAGTACCCCCTTTCGTTTTCAGAGACTAAGAATTACTTTCGTTGTATTTAGCCAGTTTGTTTTCTTGGTTATTCATGTTCAGCACGTGAGTGAAACTGTCCAGTAACTGCCTTTCACTTTCCGACTCATTTCTCTGAGCCCTCACCTCCAGAGCCTTCCATTCTCCATCCCTCCTGCCCCGCGCTATTTGATCTCTCGGAGGGCTAAGTCTCCTGTGGGGTGTATATTCTAGTTTCTTGACCTGGTGTATTGGCTGGGAGGGCTTAGGTTGGCTCCGTGTTTCGGTTATTGTGAAAATGCTGCCGTGAGTACAGGGGGGTATGAGTCTCTGCATGCTCTTTGGGCAAAAAGCTACAGTGGTATTACTGAGTCGTGGTATTTTCGCTATATATATATATATATATTTTTTTTTTTTTTGGTTTGTTTTTGAGGCGTCTCCATGCCGATTCCGTAGATGCTGCACCAATTTCCATTCCGACCCTCCTCGGTGGGCTCCTTTCCTCCCCTTCCTCGCCCACACTCGCTTCATGACGTGCCCTTCCCACCGGGTGAGGTGATACCTCCTTGTGGTTTTGATTTGCATTTTCCCACATATAAGTGACGTTGCCATTTTTTTCAACGGGCCATCTGTATCTCTTCCTCGGAGGAGTGTCTATTTAGGTCTTTTGTGCAATGGTAGCATTTTAAATATTATGATTACTTTTGCCGCTGCCATTAAAACAATCTGGAAAGACCCGTGTCGTCAGCCAGGTGGGGTTCTCTGGCGGGGTGATCGAGCCCACCGAGGGACGCTCGGAGCGGCTAGAGATGCTGCTGGTTGTCACACCTGTGGGGGGTGCTCCTGGTATTAGTTGGGGGAGGCCAGGGATGCTGCTAGTATCCTTCAAGGCACAGGGTAGCCTCCACCCCAAAGAGTGAGCTGTTTGCGAATAGCAGTACCGCCCACGTTGAACACTCAGGGGTGGACTCTAAAGGGTCTCGTATGTTAAAAAGCTAAAACAGGGGCCCTCCCCGGTGGCGCAGCGGTTGAGCGCTGCGCTGTGGAGCTGTCACAGCAGCGATGCGAGTGCGAGACCCGACCAGGGAGATTCCCACATGGTGCGGCAGACCTCTCCTGCCTCGGCTGCTGCTCCCCTCAGCAGTGTATTTCTGATCTGCCTGTTCTGCTCCCCGCTCTGTCTCTGGTGAACCCTCTCACCGCCCCACGCCTCTGGCCTGTGCCCCAGCTTGTATGCAAAAATAAATCTTAAAAAAAAAGAAGCTAAAACAAAATATTAAAAGATATCAAGTCACAGGTGGCTGATGAAATGATCGTAATAGCCGCATTGATTGGTTATTGGTTGTGTGGCGCAGCCGCCTCATCTCATCCTACCTTGGTGATTGCCAGTGAGGGCAGGCAGTGATCCGCAGGGCGGGTGGTAAACCGGGGTTCAGAGAGGTTAGGTGATGTAGCGAGGGCCACACAGCCGATTCAGGACCAGGCCGACATCGTGCATGTGGGGACAGAGGTGCCGCACGGTGCAGGGCAGGGGTGCTCAACTTGGGGTCCCGGACATGTTTCTGGAGCTCCGTGTAGCCCCTGGAAATTGTGCGATACTTTCGTGAATGTGCATGTTGCATTTTCTCTGGGGTGAGTGGGTGTGGGTGTGGCTCAAATGATCAAATTCCTTCCAAGCAATGCGTGTGAGCAGCCCTTGTGGAGTCTGTGAATTTCTAGTTCTTAGCCTTCAGGCCAAGAAGAGGGCTTGGGTCCTGGCTAAGGCCTCCTCTTTGGAAAGGTTTGATTCTAATAGCTAATGCCACAGCCTCTGGGCCACCATGGCCAACAGCTGGCTAAATGGTTGGGTAGCATTAAACTCCCAAGGGCAGGTAAAGGGCAGTAAGCAAATATGTTGAAATCTTAGGGACTGGGGTGACTGCAGGTGATGTAGGCTTGTAACTGGAAAATGTAATGGCTTCAGGAACTAATCTCTTTCATGGTATTTGATATTTGACAGTTATATGAGGTACCTGTGTCACAGATGAGGTTGCCTGGGCTTCACTGATGTCCTCTGTCATCCCCTTCATCCTTGAATTCATGGCCCCCAGCCCCCTAAGTATCCACATGTGATCCTGTGTTAATACCTTCCATCTGGTTACTTTTAGCCTTTTTGGCATAGCAGTTACCTTGATGCTTGATTTTTTCCTCAGTGCCTAAGACATTTTAAATGTCCATTGGTTGTCTAGCAACCTTGACACACTTTTTCTTACCTGTAACCATTTTTTTTAAAAAGATTTATTTATGTATGCATACAAGCTGGGGTACAGGCCTCATACAAATGTGGGGCGGTGAGAGGGCTCACCAGAGACAGAGTGGGGAGCAGAACAGGCAGATCGACGGAAACACACTGCTGAGGGGAGCAGCGGGCGAGGCAGGAGAGGTCTGCTGCACCATGTGGGAATCTCCCCTGCCGGGCATCGAACTTGCGTAGCGGCCACCAACAGCTCCACAGCGCAGTGCTTAACTGCTGCGCCACCAGGGAGGCCCTAACCATTTTTTGAATTCCTGTTTTCTTTATTGATGATCTTATCCACTCTGATTGATGATTATAATTGCACCCTTTTTGCTGCTCATTTCCCCACCTGCTATTCTTTGCAGCGTCCTAAAGTAGCCGTGATGGAGTGGGCAGTCTCTGTCACCAGCCTTTAGGTCCATCTAAGTTGTCACCACAAAGAATGGTACTTGCGGGCCTCCCTGATGGCGCAGCGGTTGGGTGCTGCGCTGTGGAGCTGTCAGCAGCAGTGACGCGAGTTCGACCCTCAGTGGGGGAGAATCCTGCATGGCGCGCCAGACCTCTCCTGCCTCACCCGCTGCTCCCCTTAGCAGTGTGTTTCCGTCGATTTGACTGTTCTGCTCCCCACTCTGTCTCTGGTGAACCCTCTCGCCGCCCCACACCTCTGGTCTGTACCCCAGCTTGTATGCATAAATAAATAAATCTTTAAAAAGAAAAAAAAAGATATTTGCTCTAGGTGTTGATCCTGTTAAAGAATTTCCTTTTACTACTATTTTGCTAAATTCCTTGACATAAAAAATAAAACAAAAAGAATTGTTGAATTTTATCTGTTTTATATTTATTAAAGGCATCGATAGCTTTTCAATGTATATTCCTAAGCTGATTTTTGCATTTCTCTGCTTTGATCCATGATGTTCCAGTTTCCCAGTTTAGCTCCAGAGAACACTCCTATTCACAGGACTGTGGGGTGAGAGGCACTCACTGTTACACCCAGGTGCTTCGTACCCACATTCTACATGTGCCTGAAAATACATTGACTAAAAAGTAATAACTACTCAAAATATTACCAGCGTGACCTACTTAGACAGAAGGTAGGGAAGAAAAAATATTTATCATTTTCCATAAATATATATGTCTCCAGATGTAGATATCACAGGGAGTCTGAACAGAATAGCATCACAGATTGTTCTACGAGGTCTCCCGGGCGGTGCAGACCCTGACCTCCAGCAGCCTGTGTGCTTCAGTAGACTATCTTTAGTCCTTGAGTTTGCCCAGGACAAAAAAAGGAATGAAAAGTCATTTTCTTTTATAATAAAGGTCATTTTTTCAGTATAGAATCACTGGCAGCCCTCGTTTGTGGGGTCCTCTATGTAGAGATTTCAGCTACCACATTTTAGTTACCACATCAGCCCCTGGTGGCAAGATTGCAAATGGTCACAATATAGAAATGGGGCCACTGCCTGAGGCACACTCACTGCCGCTCTGCACCCCAAGTCACTGCCGGTCACTGTGACCCACCACCCCCTTTCCTCTGTCTTTCAGTGCCCACCCCTGCCCATGTGTGTCTGGGCGATGCACAGACAACAAGGTGCAAGGTGGTGCTGCCTCCTTGTCTGCCAGTGATAGACCCACAGGACACTTGACAAAGGTGAGTAAGGAAGAGGGAATTGGCAACGAAGAAACAAGAACAGAAAGCATCAAAAGAGGCTGGGGATTCACACTGAACTTCAACTTAGGGAGAAATAGCTGTCCTGGGAATGCTGAAGACACCGCTGTCCTGTGAACTCTCCATTTTCCCACGGAAGAACTGGGTGGAGGCAAACTTGCCAATAAATGCGGAACGTGGTTGTGACGAGGATGAAGGTGTTCTGGAAGAAATGAGACTAATGAAAGGCTTCCCGTCAAGGATTCGCTCATGGATATTTCAGGCCTGTGAAAGTGCTGAGACCAAAATATTGGAAACTATTCTGACCTTAGAATTAAGTAAGACAATTACCAGGATATGGAAAAGATATTCTCTTTGCTTTGTAAGTTGTACACCAGCAGTATTCACACTACTCTATGTGATTTCCCAAAGAAATAAACACTTTCATTGTTTCTGGTGATTAAATTAGAATGTACAAATTATATATTTTTTCTATTTCCCTATGCATTTATCAGGAACAATAAGACGGTTTTAATATTTTGACAACATTTGTGTGTGTGTGTGTGTGTGTGTGTGTGTGTGTGTGTGTAGAAGAACTGGGTTGTAGGCCAGAGGTGTGGAGGATAGAGGGAAGGATTCGCCAGAGACAGAGTGGGGAGTAGAGCAGGTGGATCTACTGAAATGCACTGCTGAGGGGAGCAGCGGGTGAGAAGTCTGCGGCGCCATGTGGGTCAGCTGCCTGGTCAGGGATCAAACTCAAGCCATCGAGATGATAGCGCTGAGACTTAACCCCGAGGCCACCAGGGAGGCCCCTTGACAATGTTTTTAAAGGTCACGGTCAACTGGAATTTTTGCCACCGATTATTAATATATTTGCACAGTTTCAACCTGCTCCACCAATTGTGTAATTCCACAGAACTGAGCTAAGTGGGGACTGCCCATATTGTTTGCTCATTAAAGAAATTTGGAAATAGACTAAGAAAAATGCTGACATATCTGCACTTTGCCAGTCTATAAATTATTTCTTTCCAATCAACAGTGGTAGGTACAGGAAATGTAACACTTCAGGGACTAACTGGTGACACAGTATCTGTCTCGAGGTTTTCCTGGGCTTCACTGATGCCCTTTGTCATCCTTCTTGTCACTGGATCCATCAGTTTATACCTATTTGTTATACATAGTTGTGATTGTGCATCTTAGAGCATTTTATCAATATTCCTTTTTTTAATTTTAGAGCAGTTTTAGGTTCACAGCAAAATTGAACAGAAGTTATAGAGATTTCCCAACAAATACCCCTACCCCACACACCTATAGCTTCCCTCTCTCTGTCCCCTTCCAACCTGTCAACATCCCCTGCCAGAGTGGTGCATTTGCACCCCATTTTCACCCAAACTCCAGAGTTTGAATCCTGGTCCATCTTGGTGTTGTGTGACGTGTTTTGGTCAATGATTCATTCCATGGGGCTCTCTTACCCCGTTAGTGTCCTGCAGAGCAGACCCAGCGTCCACTGGTCTTCACCCTTTCCCCGTCCCTCACCCTCTTCCTTCCGACCTCTGGCAGCCACAGATCTTTTTATTGTCTCCATAGTTTTGCTAATTCCCGTTTTTCTCTTTTACATATGAATTTCCTATGTTAAGATATAGGCTTTATGAACGATGGTTTTATTTTGCAAGGGAGTTCATCGAGCGCATACATCAAAGCTCACTTAACCTTTAAAATGGATTCAGCTGGGTTGTGTGTGGCCTTATGCCTTTCTTCCGTGTTTTGTCTTTCTTTCTTAGGGAAGCTTTTGCAGATACAGCTGTGGCCGAGGGATCGAGTCCAGCCTGCTTGCCCGTGCGTTTGGCTGGCACCCTGGCTCAATTAGGGCAGGTCATGTATGAGTATGAATTTCTTTTTTTCTTGACAAGCCAGGAGATCTGCTAAGACCGCTGTGCCTGAGAGCCCCTCTGGAGACACCAGTCACGTGTGTCTGTGAGCGCTGGAATTGGTTTTTCTAGACGTATCCAATAATTTAAAAGGAGGATGAACCACAGTTTTCTTGCAACACCAAAGAAAATGCCAAACCTATAAACAATTTAGTTTATAAGAAAGTTAAGCAAGCTTTGCTGTGCTCGGTGAATGGCTGTGTAGACGGAAGCTGTGGTTAACGAAGCCTGCGTGGTACCTGGAAGTCCCTGTTTACACCAGCAGCCCTGTGGGCTTCTCTGGGGGGGCCCTCTGGAAAGCCTCCAGCTCCCATAGTCACTCCTTTGTGTAGCTTCTCATCTGAGCGAGGGCTGCTGCTGAGTAAGAGAAGGCAAGGGTGCTGGGAGGCCACGTCCAAGGGGAGGGTAGAAGCCTGAATTCTCTTTGAGGACCCAGGTCCCCAGGCAGTGACCCACGGGGATGAATCTTGCCCACCGCCCCAGGCCCTCTGGGAGCGCATCCTGCCCCAGTGAGACCTGCGAGGACGGACCCGCCCCCACCCCCAGCGTAGCTTGTGGGGGACTCAGAGCTGATGCACCTGGTGGAGGCAGCTCCGGATCTTCGGCTCATTGAAGCTTCGTGATCATAGACACTTGTAGTGTTAAGCTGCTGAATTTTGGGGCATAACTTGGTTCACAGCAATAGATGCTCAGTGCAGTCTTGGTGACAGCATTTGGCTCTGGAATAGTCGTGTGAGAATGTGAGGTGATGGCAGGTGGGCCTTGGGCTTTGAGGGAGGGAAGAAGAGATAGAAGAGGAAAGGGGAAGAGGTGGAGGAAGAGAAGGTGAGAAGCATGAGGAGGGTGGAGAAGGAGGAGGAAAGAGGGAGAAGGAAGAGAGAGAGGAGGGGAAGAGGGAAGTGAGGAGGGGAGGTGAAAATGGAGGAGACGGAAGAGGAGGAGTGGAGGAGGCGGGAGAACGAGAGGAGGAAGGAAAGCTGATGGAGGAGAAGGGGAAGGAAGAGGAGAAAGGGGAGAGAAGGAAGGGTGGAGGGGAGGGGAGGAGAAGAGATCATTTCCTAACACATATAAATAAGCTACGGCATCAGAAACTTTTGCTGTCACCTTGTAAGTCGGTGGAGAGGCCCCGTCTTAAGAGAAAGCTCAGCTAAATCAGGAATCAGAGCTGAGTGGTAAAGGGACATTTGCTCACCTCCATCATGCCGTGTACGAAGCCAGCCCTCTGTCCTAGCTTACGTGACCAGTGGATTGTGTTTTCTCCTATTTTTTTTTTTTTTTTTGCAGCCCAGAGTTTGACCCAGTGCAAAGTGTAATTAGCTAAAGACCATGATCTCAGCTGTCCAAAGAAGGACCTGTTGCTCTCCAACAGACACTGCACATTGTGTTTCAAGTGACACAATGTGGAACGTCTGTTTACAGCTCTAGGGATGAGGAAAAGGTATTTCTAAGTTGTGCACACAGGTTAAAACAGTAATTGGAAACTAGGTGAGTAAGAAAACATCTTCCATCAAGGAAAGATTTTGCACGTTGAAACATTGTTCGTTTTTATGGTGGTGCGTGCATATCTTCATATATAAAACTTCACCATTATTAGGAGGTGTCACACAAAATAACAAACATACCTTTTTCAATCTGGTTATAAATATGTGGAATGGAGTTTATTTCACGAAAGCATTACGTGCTTCCAACTGATGATATATCAATAAAAGCTCTCACTCCAAGATGTCATTAAAGCCACATTTGTTCATTTCTATTTATTACAAGAAAAAAACAAAATGAAAAAAGTGGATTTGAGTCATATTTCCTGTGAGTTCATCATTTGCTGGCATATAACACTTGTGAATTTTATTCAATTCATTTAAAATGATTTCTAACATGCAGCCAGAAAGTTAAGGGCGACAAAGAATTCAAAATGATCAGCAGGCAGCCAAGATTTCCCAGGAGACAGATTTAGAATCACAGCTAAGGTGTGTTTTCCTTAAGGACCTGAAGCTTGGAAAAATCATTCCTAATGAACCCGAATTCTTTCTGGTAGATTTAAGCTCACTTGTGTTTTGAAACTGGTAGACTCAAATGAATGACCTTCTTAAGATAAGGTGTTGTGTTTTTTTTTTTCTTTCTTAAGAATCAGTCGAATACAGGTCAAGATCCAGGATTCTCATTTCAGTTGCCCTCAGAATTCGTTCGTTTAAAAAACATTTATTTTGTAAGTGTGTGTGATTACAAAGGAGTCCCCTGAAGTCAGGTGATGGTGACAGATATAAATCTCTGCTCAGAATTTGAACAAGACCTTTCTGAAGCTGAGATATCCGATAATTCCTAGAAAAAGAGGAGTAAAGAAAAAAATTCAATAATGTCTAAAAAAAAAAAAAAAACCTAAAGAAAAGGCTTGTGACTTCTTTAAAATTCCTCAATTGTCCTTGGGGTCTGTGATGCTACCAAACCTACTTTCTTTGCAATGATTCTGCCTTTTTGAGGATAACCTTCTAGGAATCAGATTTCTTAGAAGGTAACATGCTCGCCTATAATTTTAGCTAAACCGGAGAGATGGGTTCGGACTTGGGGCTTAGCAGCAGGTCATATCAATGAATCAATCTAAACAAATCTGTCCTCCATCGCCCGCCACGAGCCGCCCGCTCACATAAGCTTAGCGAGAGATATGGGGCCCAGCCTCTCACTCTCCATTTCCCTCTTCCCCCAGGAGAGTGGACCCCCCACAGTATAATTCCCAGACCCCTAGAGTCCGAGTTCTGGGTTAGAGTTAGCTCTGCTTATCAGTTGCCCTCGGGGGACATCTGAAAGGCAGACACTTGGGGATGCTGAGGGCTGATGCCATGTTCCGGCATACGGTGCCAGCTTGGTGGGTAAAGAGCAGGAGTGGAAACAATGGAATCGTGACCTTCAAACCAGGGTCTCTCTTCTCATCCCGCCAGTCAATTAGGAATTGACCGGTAATTCCCAAGTCCCTTTTCCAGGGCTCCATTTCTTGCATTACCCACCTTGCATCCATGTTCTTGCCCCATAAATGTGCAACAGAGTGCCCAGTGTACCCCACTCTGTCTAGCAAGGCTTTAACCCCGAAAGTCCTGCATCTTGAGAAACCCCTCAGCCTCCGGGACGCCAGCTCTGACCTGGCCGCTCAGGGTAGGGCATTCTATCCCTCCCTTGCCTGGGGGTCCAACTTGCTTTGGTCCATGGGACATCAGCAAATAGCACCCAAGAGTCAGCACTTTTGCTCCATTATCTCTGCCAGGAACAGGAGAATGATGTTTGACCCAGACAGAGCCGCCACCAGCACGAACCCAGTGTGACCAGAACTCCCAGGCACGCTCAGCTCCAACCTCTGGTCTGCAGACCCAGATGCAAATACAGGCTCTTTGTTCTAAGTCCGTGTGTGTCTCTAAACATCATCATACGATGGGCGCCGGCACGCACTGGTACCTGAGTTCACTTATTTTGTGCTCAAGATGCCGCAAGTGGATTCTGTTTGCTGCAGCTCACCTGGCTGGTGCAGCCCTTGCACATGTTTGCTTGTTGGATTGTACACGAACGAGTGGGTGTGGTCGCCGCCCCAACAGTGCAGACGGGGTCAGGACAGCAAGTGAGGCCCAGCAGGAGACCCGAGTTGCCTGAGACGGCAAAAGCCACCCTCTTGGCCCTCCTGCCGTCTAAGCTAAGTCACACCAAGGGGAAAAGGGGAAATGAACACGCCTCCTCTGGAAAGAATCTAGAAGAAGACAGCTTTACAGTGTTTGCTCTGGATGGGGGTTGGAAAGGAGCAGGCGTCATGCTGAGAATCTGAACTTCTAAGGATGTTGGAATATTCTAGAAGAGGATTCCTTGAGGGCTGTACAATCTGGTCATCTAGAATGATTGGCTTGAGCCCCTCCGCCTCTACTCCTTTCTTCCATGTCAGCCCGTGACGTGATGCTCTTCAAGACCCATCCACTAACCAAAGGGAACCGTCCCGCTGGGGCCTTTGATTTCTCACCGATTCTCTTTTAACATGTGGACCCACAAACAGGAGCACCTGCTTCGCTTGAACAATGAGTTGTTAGTTAACAGAATTAACAGCGTGTTGTTTCTCTGCCATGACAGTAATAAAACAGGCGACGCGAAGTCGATATAGTCACAACTGAATCGTAATGGATGAGATATTTACAGCAAAGCTGTTAAAACATTGAATAAAATATGGGAAGAGCAAAAGCAGATGTGTTTTTATTCTTCTGAGTTGAAGCTTGTAAGGTAAAAAGATAGTTTGAGTAATAATCACAGGTTCAGATTCACAATGCATTAATAAATATTCATATGGTACCAGCCGCTAAAACTTTCCAGATACAGAAATAAAGTGAGAAAGGCTGTTCTTTCCTTACACTTTGCTAAGTTTAGATTTCCAGACACACATGTCAATATCTCCATTCGGTTCTTTTTTTTTTTTTAAAGATTTATTATTTATGCATACAAGCTGGGGTACAGGTCAGAGGCATGGGGCGGCGAGAGGGTTCACCAGAGACAGAGTGGGGAGCAGAACAGAACAGGCAGATCGACGGAAACACACTGCTGAGGGGAGCAGCGGATGAGGCAGGAGAGGTCTGCTGCGCCATGTGGGAATCTCCCTGGCCGGTGTTGAACTTGCATCGCCGCTGCCGACAGCTCCACAGTGCAGCGCTCAACCGCTGCGCCACCAGGGAGGCCCTCCATGAGGTTCTTGTACAAGTTCCCTTTTATTTGCTTCAGGCTTCCCAGTCTTGTGGTGAGACACTCAGCTCACCTTTCTCCCCGCGGTCACACTGCATCCCCTTCTTGCATCAGAAGAAAGCAGAGACATGGTCTATTAATAAAGAAGAGACCGTCATTTTAGTAGAAGGTAAAGGTGGAAGGGGATGATTGTTTCTCTTTTGCATCAGACACGGTGAGTGGATGTCAGATCCCCACCGAAATCCACAATCCCAAATGAATTTGAACCGCAGATGCTTGACTTTGCCAGCCCAAGGCAAACACACCGTCCTTCCTTTCCTTCTCCTTCCTGTCATCCCTGGTTTTGTTTCCAAAGCAGCGGGGGCAATGACAAAGGGCAGGGGACAGCCGCCACTTGACCCAGCTCTGAGACAATTTGGAAAACGCAGCTGGGGGCACGGGGGCACAAGGGTGCTGGGATTACGTTTCTCTGCATTTCAGAAAAGCAGCTGCTGGGAGAAGGGCAGAGAGACTTGGCACAGACTTAGCTGGAAACTGCTGGGGGAGGAAGGCAGAAAGGCAGACGAGGGCATCGCCGGGGCTTGGACCTCTCTGCGGGGCAGCCACAGAGCGGCCTTTGCTTCCCCGGGCTCCTAGATGGCTGCCCAGGCGCGCGCCGTGGGCAGTGCACAGGGCTCGTGGAGGTTGCTATGACATCCTTTGTTCCCACTCCCGGCTGCTCTCGGCTGTGTGCACCTTGCTTGGATATAGAACCGCAGGTGTCACGCTGCGTTTTCGTCTTTCCCTCTGTCTTCTGTACGCGCGTCCTTTTGTCTCCTCGCTGCCCCGGCATCTTCGGCCCGGACCCGCTCGAACCCTTGCTGTTGCGCTCTGTTCTTTTCTCTCCCTCATGTGATTTCTGTTGGCCCCGAAGGAGGGTTTGTTGTTTCTCTCTCTGGCCTCGTCATTACTGTTTCCCCCCTATTAATGACTGCTGCCCCCATGGACATTCATTCATTGCTCTTGTGTCTTCCCCCAAATCTGGCTGTGATGCTCTGGGGGGTGTCTCTACAGAAGTGGGGTGACAGGGAGGGTAGCTTCTGGCATGGAAAGAGAACCCCATGCTGGGGCTCGGTGGAGACCCTCTTCTTACCAGAGGCTCCCCAGCCAAGGGACAATCCACAGTCCCCGAGCAATTATGTTTTAAGGTGTCAGTCTATACTTGAACCTGAAGCAAGCAGGCCTCTCAGAGCCTGGGGAGCTCAGATTACTTCCATCTGGGGGCCCCCAAGGTGTCAGGCCAACACATCAAAAGAGGGTCATAAAAATCATGATATATTTTAAATATATTTAGGCATGGCAAATCAATACTCCTCAAATGAATCTAAGGCCGCGTGTAGGAACGTTAGCAAATTTATAGACAATATTCACTGCAGTGCACAAAGGGCAGCCTTGCAGGCAAGACTCGCGAACAAGACCCAGCCGCACCCGCTGGTCCCTCAGAAAGCCGCGCTGTTTGGAAGCTATTGTCAGCCGGCTCTTTGGAGAGATCCTGAAGGAGTTGCCTGGTACCTGACCAAACTCTCTTTCTCTTGTTGCTCAGCGCAGAGAATTAATTAGTACTGAGCAGTCAGCTTTTGCGGAAGGCGGTTTGGAAGGCATTCCTGTCTCTTTTCCCTTCTGGTTTTTTTTTTTTATTCTTTGAAATTGGACAGCCTAAATGTTAACTTTACTGGAGCTGAACATACGGTAACACTTAACCCAGGTGAAAAATGACTGCTTGCCAATGACATTTACATCTATATTAAGACTTTGCTGGTTGCATAGCATGGTTAACTAGAATGTGTTCAAATGCGGAGAGGGGGCAGATCCTGGTGTTCGTGGCAGGCGTCCTTTGGAAATGCAAAGATTGCAAAACGTGAGCTAGGTCTGGCTACCAGGAACCTGTGCAAATAGGAAAAATGCAGTTATTACGTCTAAGAGCATCGGTCTGTACTTCACTTCCTCGGTGTTGGGATTGTTTATTCATTGACTAATAAAGATTTTCAGCTATAGATAGGGTTTGTTTCTTTTTCCTTGGGTAATTGGTAAATGAATAGAACCAGACTCTAACAAGTAAACGATGCATCTGATAAATTGAATAAATAAATGATCCAATGTTGTTGGCATACACTGGGCTGTAATTTTGTCCCAGTTTGATGCTTGCACATGTAATCCTCCTAGGGCTTCATTCTTAAGAGAAGGCTCTTTCTTTATGAATGAGATTTATTTACAGAAAACGAAGCATTTGGCTGAGTTTGCAACTTATTCCAGATTGCACAGCAAGCCTGAATTAGGGCTGGGTAACAGGTTCTAATCTCATAGTCTGGTAATTGAGTCATTCTCCCTCAGCTTCCTTGAGAATTAATTTCTCATCACAAATAAATGTGCTTTGCACCATGGCTGAACACACCAATGCTAGCACATCTCCTGACCAATATTTCAAAGCCAGAGTCAAACCCTTGCATCTTCCCAGAGCAACGCAAGGAACATTCACAACAGACGGAGTATGGAGGGAGGGTCCTTTCATGGGGCAGAGGGGGTGCAAAAGTTCTGCTCATTTGGCTTTTCCTGTCTGAGCTTGTCTGCATAGCTCCGGTTCACACACACATCTACCACTCAAACCTGGGCCCACGGCTCTGACAATGAACTTGACAATCTGGCCAATCAGAGCCAAGTGTACCATGTTGCCAGGGCAACTAATATACAATCACAAAACCAGAATGATCACAGTGGGGAAAAGGATACAAAATGCAGTATTTTCGTGGAGAGCGAGCGCGCGCGCGCAAGCACGGCCTGAGAGAACACGCACCAACAACGTAGGGCAACCTTAAGTAGCAGGAACTGGTTCCTCTTTGTCCCTTCACCCTGCCCCACTGATTTAGTGTAACGTGCAAACGCGTGTGTTGACATGTGTGCACATCTCCACACTAGTGGCAGATACTGCCTCACTTCTGATGCGTTTCTGCATCGCCATTTCTGAGCATCATTAGTGCATTTCATATGGGAGAACACTGGCAGATGATGGTTTGCAGGAAAAATGTGGCATCTGCCATGGTTTCTGAGCAGCCCTTGGCCCCCCAGCGTGCTTTGGTCTGTGGTTTCCCCCGTTCCTCTTGTCAATAATGTGCCCACCAAAGTATTAAAAGCTACCCCAGACTCAGCAGAAAGAAGCATCCCTGGGCTAACTGGTCCCCCTGCTTTGTCAGGGGCCCCATATCTTGGGCGCCAGAGTCATTTCGGGAAATGTCAGTCAGATCACCTCTTTCCCTTGATGTCAGCCTCTGTCCAGGGAACAAGGCGCTGTTCTCACCTCCAGGTCCCTTCCTCGTGTCCTCCCTCTCCCTCCTGCCCAACCTCTCGGCTCTTTCTTTCCGTTCGCTGAACAAACCCAGCTCATTCCCACTCGTGTTCATTTCCTAGAGCTGCTATAACCTAATACCACAAACTTAGGGGCTACAAACCACACAGGAGTTCAAGATCAAGGTGTGGACAGGGCTGTGCTCCCTCAGAAGGCTCTGGGGGAAAATCTGTTCCATGCTTCTCCCAGCGTCTGCTGTGCAGGCAACCCTTGGTGTTCCTCGGTGGGTAGGGCGGTCCCTCCACTCTCGGCCTCCATGGTGACATGACCAGTGTCCCTGAGTCCCCTCTCCCAAGGACACCCATCATTAGCTTAGGGCCCTCCAGACTAGAGTATGACCTCATCTTAACTTGATTTATATGTTCAAAGACCCTATTTGCAAATAAAGTCACTTTTGGAGGTGCGGGCTACTAAGATTCAGCATGTATTTTGGAAGGGACGCCATTCACCCCTTAATATCACCACATGACTTTGGCCTTGCACCCTCCTCACTGTTCTCCTGATGAGAAAATGAAGCACAAAGAAGTTAAAGCAATTCCATGTAGAAACACAGCTTCTAGGTGGCACGGCAAGAGGGAGACAGCTGTGATTTGACTCCAGATGTTCAGAAGCACCACCTGTAATGTGCATAATTTTGTGGGCAGGTAGTAAATGCTTAATTTTTAATAGAGTTCAGATCCCGGGGCTCTAAGTCATGTAAGAGTCACCAGGAAATCTGAATGCAGATTTCAAGACAGCAGGTCAGATGTTTCACTGCTCTTGTGTTACCCTCTGGCTTCTTGGAGAGCCTTGATTTTTCATGCATTTCTAGTTCACCACTTAGCAGGCTCTCCAGAATGGCTGCTGAGACTCCCATAACGACCTCTGTGGTCTCCTCAAATACACACCCGTAGGTGGGCTTTCCCCAAGCCCAGTCCTCCTTCAGGTAACAGCACATCACATATCCTTTTGGGAAATCACCTTTCCCTCATCTCAATCCATGACATTTGGAGAGATGACTTCTCTCTGGGTCCAGGTGTGAAAACTGACCCTGGTGTAGCCAATGACAGCAAAACCAGGCACTTTAATAGATTCTGTAAGATAGGAGAAACCATCTTCCCTCTAGGACCAAAAAGTCCATAGGCTGTATGCCTGGTGTTCCATTGCTATGAAGGGGAGTCAGCCAGGGAATCAATTAACTTTTTTTTTAAATATATATTTTTATTGTTATTTATGTCTTTTACATTTTGTATTCCCCTTGGGTAGCCCACCACCAATTCACCCGTGATCCATCTCCATGGTCCCTTGTGTTCTTTTCTATTCCATTTTGTGCCCTTTTCCTTCCCTCCCTCCCCCTCCCTCCCCCCCCCCCACCTGAGTGTCTCTCTCCCACTCGGCCTCCCTATAGTCCTGTTATAAGTGAAACCATTCGATATTTTTCTTTCTTTCTGGCTTATTTCACTGGTATGATCCCCTCTAATTCTATCCATGTCGCTGCAAATTGCATGTGTTTATCTTCTTTCCATGCTGAATAGTATTCCATTGTGTATATGTACCACATCTTCTTGATCCAATCATCTATTTTTGTACATCTGGGTTGCTTCCATAAGCAGGAATGAGAAATGAAGAGAGATAGAGAGTTCTGATGACATCTTGAATTGACTGGATCAAGCCATGCCTGTAGGTAGAATTATGACTTAAGCTTTCATGGTATGTAAAATAATAAAGACCCCATTTTGTTTCAGTAAGATTAAATTAGGTTTTGATAATTGTTGCCAAAAGACTCCCAAGTAAAATGTCTCTTACAAGCGAAATTCCTTCATACTCTAGAAGATGCTCCCTCAGGAAACGAATTGGTTCATGATAGTATTTCAAACTCAAGTGTGAATGATTAGAAATTTTGTCTCAACCATGGGAGGGTTTGTAGATTAAATAAATATTTGGATCCAGCTGCAAGGTGACAGACAGTAGATATTTTAAAAATATTTTGAGTATCTTAGTTGTGTATTTTTTAAGCACTGGAAAATATGTACTTGGCCAATTGCAAATACATTTATAATTTGTGGGGGCGTCTAACAAGATATTTCATGTGAGAAACATTTTTCATCATAGTTTCTTGCCTATTTGATTTATTTAGCATGCATGTGAAATGCAAAATTCTAATAGTTCACTTTTTGAATGACCTCCCTTTTCCACCTTCCCAATGGTCAAAAGCATTGAAATTCCAGCTTTTAAAGACTGCAAAATCCTCTTCATGAGGAGGAAGGGCGTGAGACACCCTTGCTGTAAGATCACACAGGGGACTGAAAAGGTCTATTTTCTTTCTTTACATATATATATAAACATATATATAAACATATATATGTTACATATATAACATATATACACACATATATGTTATATATGTGTATACACACATACATGCACACACACACACACACACACACACTCAAATACTAGCCAACTATGGCAACTGCACCAATGAAGTATAGAAAGATTTTCTCTTCTACTTTTCTCCATCTTCATCTCTTCTAAAGTAGCTCATATTAAAAGCCTAATGCATATCCTTCCATTCCTTTTCCTATGGTCTTATAGCTAGATATGAATACCTGTATGTATGATAAGCATGTGAACACATGCATCTTTATATACCCTTATATACTATTTATTTGGATATACTTATGTACCATTGCTGGATCAAAGATTATAAATAATCATAATTTGACTAAACATAAGACCAGCCCAATGGACCATGGTGGAGGACCATGGGTGATTTGCTGGTGGGTAAGCCACAATGACAATATCCGATGCAGTTATCCAAATATTACCTCAACACAAAGTTAATAAATACATTTAATGTAAATTTTAAAAATAATAAAAATAACATAGTATATTACTTTCCATAAAGTGTATAGAATGATGTTCGTATCAGTCTATTCTCCAAATCACTTGATACAGTGTCAGTTTAGTGGGGAAAACGTGTTTATTGTTGTTTTTGGTGCTTTGTAGTTACCATTTGGATTTCTTCTCCTGTAATTGCCACCTAACTAATGGATTGTTTTTCTTTTTCTTATTTATTTGTAGAAACAGTTTTTAAGGCGTTTTAAAGATGAATCATCAGACTGTCGTATGCTTTGCAAGTCTTCTTTTTTGCCAATTATTTGTGTTTCTACTTTATTTATGGTCTCTCTGCTAAGCAACATCTTCACATTTTTATATGATTTCTGATCTTGTTAGAATGGAGTAGGTACTTCAAGTTCTTGTGGAGTAGTAAAAGGAAAGCTAGAGGAAGGTTTTAGATGATTATGGTGAGACTACCAGTGTTCAAGTGACTCGCAGAAAGCTCTAGAAAAAATCATGATAATTAGAAAGAGCCACAAATTCCAGACACCCAGTCTACCCCACCGAGATGTCATTTTTGCTCCTTATTCATTAGCTGCTTGGAAGTCCTCAAATCAACCCTTGCGTTGGGATCAAGAGGATATACCCTTGGCCTGACCTGTGTTTTTTCCTCCTTAATCACTAGAGTCAAATTGGCTTTAGAAGAAAAAATCCTTATGAACTAAACTAAACTATATTACAGAACTAAACTTACACCTTATTTCTAGTATGAAAATAAGTGCAAACAGAAGTCTCATGTCCTTTGGTCGCCCTATTCGCCATTGCTCTAGGCAAAATCAGAAAACACTTCCTTGCCCGTCACAAGCTAAAGAGGGGGGTGCTTCGGGCCTCCCTGGTGGCGCAAGGGGTTAAGTCTTAGCACTATGAAGCTATCATCAGTCACTGCAGCGCAAGTTCGATCCCCAGCCAGGGAGCTTCCCACAGGGCACAGCAGACCTCTCCTGTCTCCCCGCTGTGCCCCTCAGCAGTGTATCTCAGTGGATCTGCCTGTTCTGTTCCCCACTCTGTCTCTGGTGAACCCTCTTACCCCCCACACCTCTGGCCTACACCCCAGATCTTGTATGCATAAATAAATACACCTTTATATATATTTAAAAAAGAGGGTGGTGCGTCTAGAAAGCCGTGACCAAATCCCGCACCATCTCTGTCAGTGCCTCCCTCCCGTGAGGAAGCAAAGGTTGCTGACAGGTGTAGAATCTTGTAGAAAGAAGCCTATCAGCGCCGTTGAAATTAAAAACAAACACGGAAGAGAAGCTTCTGACAGCTTCCATAGATAGGAGACATTTTTTTTAGTTGCTTCTCTTTCGGACGGAGACTCCATGCATTGAGGACTCTTACAAATGCTTTTGTCCATGTATTATAATATCTCGGGCTTTCCTTTCTGGAAGCCTTTGTGCTCTTGTTGTCTGAGGAATCTGTGCAGAGCGATAAATCACCTTGTAAATGGAGCCGAATGTGAAATGTCCTTGTTCCTTTCTTGCCAGGGGCCACTTGCTTTGACTCCTGAGTTGCTGTGTGTGGAGTCAGGCACTGGCTCTCAGAGTCCACGTAAAGATACACGAGCCACAGGCGTGCTCAGCGCGGCTGTGGGCTTGGTCCGGGCTTATCTCCATCCTGCCTAAGCCATCCCACAAAGAATAGCAGGAAGATATTAGCAGCGTGCTGATGGCAGTTCTCGCAGCTGCGATCTCCTCAGAGCCTCCGCTTGGCCAGGTATGGCTACTAGTGGTCACGAGGATTGAGTGCATCCTTACTCCTCAGACAAGCCTGTGAGATGTGGGTGAGCTTTTCTGATACTGGTGAGGGAAACCCCTCTGAGGCTCACAGAAATCAACAGGAGTAACAGACTGAGTGCAGGAGGCATGTATTGTCCAAGTTCAGGTTGCAAGGTCAGAGACATCGTGTTTATGTTACTAGGAGGTCACGCAGGCCAGTTCTGGCTTTGTGATCACCTCTGTTAATGCCGGTCGGAGGCAGATACTAAGATGATCCTCGGCACTCTTGCCCGTGTAATCCTCTCCCCTGGAGTGTAGAAGGAACCTGTACCTATGACAACATATCATTTCCATGGAAAAGATGATTTCTTCAAGCTAATTATGATGCATCATCAGTTGACCTTAAGGTAAAGAGATTGTCCTGGGTGGGCCTGACCTAATCAGGTGAGTCCTTGAGCCTTGTCCCGAACTTGTCCCCACCTGCCTAAGATGAGTCTATGAAATTTTTTGTAAACTCTTTGGTCCTCTTGTCACTAAATTCTCTAGGGATCTTCACCTATAGATGGCGGCATTTGGTATCACTGAGTGGGACCCTCTCCTACAGGGGCCCAGTCTTCATGATTTTTACTTGAGTTCCCCTGGGGAGAGAATTTATGATCTTGGAATCTTGCAAAAATCCCAGTCCACTGTTGGAATCTCTTGGTGTCTGCGCTAAGAATTGCTTTCCTCTTCACCACAACTGGGTATTCCTCTTCACTGCAGTTGCATATTCCTCCTGGGCACGGTCACTTGCTGTGTCCGAATAATATTTTCCTCATGTGCTGTGGCTGCGAAATGCACAGTGACCACCAAGTGGGCCAGGCATCTTCTGTTTCCTCCTGGGGACCTTCCCGTCACTCCCAATCTTGGGGAGCAGCTCAGTGGGTTCCTCTGTGCCCCAGCTTTGAGTTGGGCAAGTTGGCAAGAAATAAGAGGAAGAAAGTAAGATGGGATCTCTACTTCCCGAGCGCCCTTGCTGTAGTTTATTTCTTTTTCCCTTTCTTTTTTTTTAAAGATTTTTTTTTAAAGATTTATTTATTCATGCATACAAGCTGGGGTACAGGCCAGAGGCGTGGGGCGGCGAGAGGATTCACCAGAGTCAGATCGAGGAGCAGAACAGGCAGATGGACAGAAATACACTGCTGAGGGGAGCAGCAAGCGAGGCAGGAGAGGTCTGCTACTCCATGTGGGAATCTCCCCGGCTGGGCATCAAACTCGCATCGCTGCTGCCAACAGCTCCATAGCGCAGCACTTAACCACTGCGCCACCAGGGAGGCCCTGTAGTTGTTGATGGCCACCTTCCTCTCACAGTGGACTGTCCCCAGCTTCTCCATATTCCTGATTCTGGAAACTTCTCCTTCCCCTACCCTAGGGATGGTTACAGCATCTTTGACTCTCCTGCACCCTGCCCCTTTGTGAAACGTGAATTATCCTGGTTTGAGAGCACCCTCTGACTTCCTGTTGGCCCTTGACTGATTCACAGAGATTGCTAGATTTTTGCTAATAGTTAAAAAAGTGTCCGTAGGTTCTGATGATAGCTCTCTCGTCAGCAAGGCAGTTGGGTTTGGCCACATCTATTCAGCTATTCTGAGAACCATCTCTTCTGCTTTTTGCTGTATTCGGGGTGACATTGTAGATGATGGAAATTGGCAGAGAAGTGACTGCCGTGTGGACGAGGTAGTTCAGGCTGCTTTGTTATCAGTGCATCGCTCCTAACGCCATCTTATTTTGAAGCGAGCTCAGGTGTAAGTCTGCTGAAACAAGAGCTGGAGTGATGAAGGAGCAAACCCTCAAACAAGACAATTTTTGAAGGTTGTTTGTACATGTCTCTAGCAGAACAGAATTGCCCCTCGAATTCCATTTCCTGCAGATTATTTTGGGAGCGTCTAGAAAGGGAGAGTGCATCTGGCTCTGTTCTACGTCCTTCTCTTTTGCATATTGACATGCATTTTAACAAGAAAAAGGTCAGTGACGGGGACAGCTCAGCTTGTCGGCGTGACAGCCGACATTTACCTGAGCTTTCTCGATACACTGCAGTTTAAAATAATTTAGTGAAATAATTGTCATGATTGATTTTTATTTTCTTCTTGGACCTTTTTTTCACCCTTGTGGCTCTGAGGCTAGGTAACTCTCAGCAACTTAAATTTCCTTTTGATGGAAATTCATTTCTTAAGTTCTGGGTGGATGACAAACTTTGATTAAAATCACAAACTCTTTACGATCTGTTGGTGCAAGCTGGTGAACCCAATTGCCGTTGACATATTCTTTGACCAACATCTGTTCACCAGGTGACATTAGGATGGCAGAAAATGAATGGCTGGGATTTTTTTTTAACATAACCTTCTTCCTTGTAAATCACATCATCTGAGGATGTTGCTGGGGGTTCAAGAGGTGGGATTTAGACATTGTAGACACGACAGTTATAACCAGGTAATTTAATCTAATAATCCTTTGTCCGCCAATGGTATGACCCTACTTTTAGGAAAACAAAGGACAGACCACTTATGTTTAGAATCGTTTTCCTCCTTTCGTTGGTAAGACAGGGAAGGGCCTTAAAGAACATGAATGGGGCTTAGATCAAAAGAAAGGGAGAGATGCCCATAGAGGCCACGCATTGGCAGAAGAAGAATCCCAGTTCAATTTGAGAAGCATTTATTCATCACCCACTGTTTTCCCCAAGCTCTGTGCAGTGTTGGTTCTCACAGGACTAAACAACATGATGCCATATTTTACACTGGTGTCCCCGGGAAAGCAGGGACCGAAGCGCTCTGTAGGGAGCATCTGCTGTATTTTTCATCCCAACAGCCATCCCCTTGATATCCCAAAGTGTCAGTCTTCTCTGGTCTCAGTCTTGAGCTGCAGAAACCCCTACCCCCACCCAACTCCTGGGTGCATGTTTGTCCAGCTCGAGTCAGTTTGTCCAGTGATGGATTCAGGTGGCCGCCTGGCCTAAAATACAATAATAATAGTCAATCTTCCACTTAACCGAAACTAGAGGAAGGTGAGTTTTCACCCTTTGTACTTGTACCTGGCAGGGCTTCTAGGTAATGCAAGTCTGGGATTTTGCCTTGAAAACAAGTCTCAGCACAGTAGAAATCAGAGTTTAGAGACTGACAGAAGAACAGATTCTTGGGCGCCTCCATCCTGCCATGCCGGAGGCTACTACATTCACCCTTTGGCTTTTCCAGATACGTAAATCATGTGTGCTCTACTTTTGCCTAAACCAGTTTGGTTGACTCTCTCTCGTTCTTTCTTCAAAGACAAACACATTTAACTACTGCTGTATACCAGTGGCTATGAGTCCCCCCAAAAAGATATGCTCAATTTGTAAGACCTAGTAACTCAAAAAATGTGGCATTTTTTGAACATAAAGTTGCTGCAGATCTACTTATTTAAGGTGAGGCCATACTGGAGTAGGCTGGGCCCCTAATCCAACTTATGTTCCAGAAGAAAAGCAGAGACACACAGGAAAAGAGTCTCCATGTGGAGACGTGGCGGAACCCGTGGCCCCAGAAGCTAGAAAAGGTAAAGAAGACATCCCCTCCCCCTAGAGACCTCAGAGAGGGCCCGGCCCGGCAGACACCTGGGTTCTGGACTTTCAGCCTCCAATACTGGGGAGCCGACCCATTGCCGTTGTCCCGAGCCCTCATTTTCTGGGGCTTTGTGACCGCAGACCTGGGCAACGGCTGGGCAGGTGGAGAGAGTGGCGCAGGACAAGCACGTTTAGGTGTTTAGGCGAGGACGTCACTCAGCCTAATGCGCAGAAAGACAAAATGATTTTATTTTTTTTAAGATTTGTTTATTTATACATACAAGCTGGGGTACAGGCGAGAGGCGTGGGACGCCGAGGGGATTCACCAGAGACAGAGTGAGGAGCAGAATAGGCAGATCCAGGGGGACACACTGCTGAGGGGAGCAGCGGGCGAGGCAGGAGAGGTCTGCTGCGCCATGTGGGAAGCTCCCCGGCTGGGTGCCGAACTCGAGTCGCTGCTGCTGACAGCTCCACAGCCTAGCGCTTAACCACTGCACCACTAGGGAGGCCCAGGATAAGGTGATTTTAGAAAATCTCCAAATAAAAACAGCCCTCGTATGTCTGCAACGTAGATGAAGAGGAGCTATGTAGGTGTGGGGGGGGGCAGGGTGCAGCAGCGAGGTAGGTGCAGAGGTGGGCAGGGGCCGACTTGCTGAGCCAGAGGCCCGGGTGCTGGGGGAGCTGAGAAAGCCAGCGGGCCTTTATCCGAGGGGCTGTGGAAGCCTCTGGGGGTTCTAGGTGGATGCTGTTGGCTCAGGTGTGTCTTCTTTTTTTTTTATTTATTTTTTATTTTTTAATTTATTTTTAAAGATTTATTTATTTTTACATACAAGCTGGGGTACAGACCAGAGGTGCGGGGCGGCGAGAGGGTTCACCAGAGACAAGAGTGGGGAGCAGAACAGGCAGATCAGAAATACACTGCTGAGGGGAGCAGTGGGCGAGGCAGGAGAGGTCTGCCGCACCATGTGGGATTCTCCCTGGCTGGGTATCGAACTCGAGTCACCGCTGCCGACAGCTCCACAGCGCAGCGCTCAACCACTGCGCCACCAGGGAGGCCCTCGGGTGTGTCTTCTCTTTTTTTTTTTTTTTAAAAGAATTTTTTTTTAAAGATTTATTTATTTATACATACAAGTTGGGGTACAGATCAGAGGTGTGGGGCGGTGATAGGGTTCACCAGAGACAACGGGGAGCAGAACAGGCAGATCAGAAGTACACTGCTGAGGGGAGCAGTGGGCGAGGCAGGAGAGGTCTGCCACACTATGTGGGATTCTCCCTGGCTGGTCGTCGAACTCGCAACTTTACTACCGACAGCTCCACAGCGCAGCGCTTAACCGCTGTGCCACCAGGGAGGCCCAGGGGTGTCTTCTAAAGAGCTCTCTCTGGATATTGCTCTCTGGAGAGCGTGAAAACCCAGCCCACCTTGTGACGGATGTGGTCAGCTTCATCATGCCAGCTCTCATGGGTCCCCCCGGGACCTTGTAAATCACATCACAGTTCCTAGTAATACATGAATTGTTCTGCAGGACGCCCGGATTAGGGTGCCTTTTTGTGTGTACATGTGTGTATATGGATGTGCGTGTGTCCATGTGTGCATATCTTCGCTATCAGATACAGCTTTCAGTGAGGCTGGTGCATCTAAGCACTTGGAAGTATTTTATGGATCGATGAAATATTAATAGAGCTGGAGGTGCTTTAAGTTTATTTATAAAGCTGGGTCATCTATAGGTCAAATATCATTATAGTAAATGCAATTATAGTAAATATCTTTGATAAATTTGGTTTTTAAGCACCAACCCATGTCCTATTTATTTCTAGCAATATGTATTCTAGGCTCACAGTTTCTTAAATTCAATTGTGAGCTGAAAAAAAGTCACCTGAAAACCAAAGTTGGGTTATTTAAATATTTCTAAATAATTCATTTCATGGCCAAAATTAAACTCATGTAAGTTTGTGTATAAATAGTGTAAATAAATAAATTTATATATTTAATTTATCCTGCAGAGTGGGAATTTTTATAGGTTTCACTGCAGAAATACTGGGCTCGAGTACAAGAATCTACCCCAGTCCTATTTGGGAGGTTTACTTATATCAGTACTGAATTACCTAAGATTCAAGTAATACCCAAATTCCAAACTACATTGGCTTTAAAATTTTCCAGATAGAGAACGATCTGTACAGTCATACCTGGCTGTTTCTTCAGAGTGTATAAGAACAGCATTTGATTATAATTAAAATTAAAAATATTGATGAGACAATAGTTAGAGCAATCACAAAAATACCAACAATACCGTATTTCCCCATCCCATGGATTATGTAAGACCTTGTACATTTTACAAAACATCGTGTCACAACAGCTAGGTCAATCACAGGGCTGGGGAATTTCACCTGTATCAGGCCTGGGAGATGAGGGACCAGCATGACTGTTTTTATTGCTGCATCTTCAATAGGTAACCCAGCCTGACACACAGGAGGCGCTCTACAAATGTTTGCAGGATGAAATTAATTAATGAGTCAATCAAGGAGCTCTGGCATCTGATTTGAGGCACTGCCGCAAGTTCTGGTTGATGGACTGGAACTCAGCTCTCCCAACACCCATCCCAATGCTTTTCTCCCTCTGCTGCCACTGCCTTGCTAAAATGAAAGAAGTTGAAGCCCTCTTTGAGGGCCTCAACGGGATTAGGACATAAAGGAGGAAGAAGAAAGCAGGGAGTCTGTTTTAGCTGGGCAGAGCTAACCAGTCTATGTAAATAGCCAAGGGCCTTGTTTCTAGATAAAAGAGAACTCTGATTGGGCCTAATTCGAAAGCATCCTTGGCAGTGAGAGATTGTGAAAGCAAGATATTCACTTGGAAAAATGAAACCTTTTAAATTCAAGGCATTGTAATTTCCCTTTGTGAGACTGTGGTACCAGCGATTAAATTCCATTGTGTGTCTACAGCCCTTGTTACCTATGATGTTTAGTATTATTAACTGAGATTCTAAGAATATCAGCTCTTCATAGTTAAAGTGCTGTTCTGTGCCTCCTATGAAACAATTTGCATAAATCTAAGGATGTGCCTTGATTTGTCTCTTTCCCTTATTCCCTGTATCCTGTTTAGAAGCCAGGCCTATCACCCACACCTCAGCATAGATTGTGCATCTTCATTCTTTGCCTAGTGGTTCCTGTGTAGAAGACTTCAGCGGCCTCCTAGCTGGCCTCTGTGCTATTCATTCTTTTTTTTTTAATTTTAATTTTATTTTTGCATACAAGCTGGGGTGCAGGCCAGAGGTGTGGGGTGGTGAGAGGGTTCACCAGAGACAGAGTGGGGAGCAGAACAGGTGGATCCACTGAAGTACACTGCTGAGGGGAGCAGCGGGCGAGGCAGGAGAGGTCTGCTGCGCCATGTGGGAATCTCCCCCGCCGGGCATCGAACTTGCTCTGCAGCTGCCAACAGCTCCACAGTGCTGTGCTTAACCCATTGTGCCACCAGGGAGACCCCATGTGCTATTCATTCTTGACGGAGCGGGCAAACTGCTCTCACAAAAGATAGTCACTCTCTTAGGGCATGTTTTCCAGCAGCGGGTGCTGAGATGAGGACTTGAGTGAAAGTTACTTATTAAGATATGCTCCCAGGAAGGACCAGCGAGGGAGCAGGAAAATGAGGCCAGGAAGGAAAAGAGGCGGAACACGCAGCTGGGGAAGGTGACTTGGGCTCAACCCACCGGAGAGATCACAACTTAGACCACCCCAGTCAGGAGCCAGGGAGCTGGGTGCTGCTACGCCTTGTACTCAATCATTTGAGAGGGTGGCAGCTGGGGGTCCAACAGCCCTGATTGCCCAGACTCCAAGGATCCAGGACAAAGTATCCATGCAACAGCTCCAGAAAGTAACCACTAGGGCTCTTTCAGTCTACTGGCAAGCAAAGCCAGGCACAGGGCCGTTAAGTAAATTGCCCACAACCGCGCAATCAGGACCGGTGAAGCCAGAGTGTGACCTGGACATCTGTCTTCAAGTCTGTCATCTTGTCCCCAGCGCAGATGATGCTCTAGTATCTCACACACAGAGGGTGGGCAGCAGCAGAAGTACTAGAGGAAGTCTACAAAATACTGTCATTTTGTGACATAATTTTCCAGAGTGTTAAGATATAAAAGTCAAGTATAGACCAACCTACTGTTCCAGGCTGCAGAGAATAGACATGAGAACTAAATGATGCAGGTGATTTGGAATTTGACCCTTTTCCTACAAAAGACATTGTTTGGACAACTGTCGAAACACAAATGGAATCTGAAGATTAGGTGGTAGTGGCAGACCACTTTAGTGCCCAATTTCGATGACCGATTGTGGTTCTGGAAGAGAATCTCCTTGTGGGGTGTACACACAAAGGCATCCGAAGCAGCAGATCAGCAACTGACTCATAGTTCAAGGGGAATAAAAGGTTCTTTTTTTCCATACTTGAAAGTTTTCTGCAGTTTTGATATCGTTTCAAAATGAAGTTGAAAAATTCCTCAACCCACACTTATTGAACAATTACCTTAATTGTGATTCTTAGCGTTGAGTTGCCAAACAGATATTTAGTAGGGGTCGAGAACCCTGAGACTGGATGGAGAGAAACTCTGAAAGGTTGGAAAATTACCCCAAAGAAAATTTAAAGAAAAGGAGCACTGATACCTTAATTGATGATTAAGGGATTTCTGCTATCAGTAAGAATGAACTTGAGAACAAAAGGATTATATGTTTAAGAAAATGATTATGTACTCTGCTGCTTTTTGCACACAACCATAAATGCCAGCTTCTTTATAGAGATGGAAAGTTAGAAGGTAAGAGAGTAAGATTAAGGGCAGTCTTTGGTGACATGCTCAGAGAAGGCTCTTCTAAGAGAGCTGAGACCTGGTTAAAGGGACGAAACCAGTAATGGGAAAGGTTGAGGGAAAAGTGTTATGGGAAGAAGAAATAACTAGGCAAAGGCCTTGAAATGTTGCAAAGCTCAGCGTGTTGTAGGGCACGAAAGGAGAGCATGGGGCTGGAGCGTAGGAAATCGGGTGAGGAGGCCAAGGGCGAGGAAGGAGAGGGGAGACCCTAATGTCCTGGATCGCATCACACGTGGCAGGCCCTAGGCCCTGGCGGGGAGTTCTGAATTTTATCTTAAACATGATGGACACCCATGGAAGCATTTCAAGGACAACTATAATGGATTTATTTTGTGTTTCAAAGTGACTGTTATGACCTGTTGGCAGAAAAATGGAAGCTGGGAGAAGAGGAAAGAGGCTATTGCTATGGATAACCAGAGATAGCGTGAAGTGCTTAGATTTAGGGTGTAATTTGGAGGTAACTGCCAGGACTTCCTGATGGATTGCCAATGGGAAAGAAGGAAAGAGAAATTAATGATAATCTCCAAGATTTTGGCTTGAATCAGCCAGTCAGTGGTGCTGACTAAAATGGCTAAAATGGAGCAGAAAATTATGGGTTGGGCCCCTGATCATTCCATCACTATTGCTTGGCTACTTACTGCTATCTCAATCAACACAAAAGCTGATGGTTCTGTCATACTGTGATCTCCCCTTCCAAAGTCAAGGGTGGGACAGTGCATACAATACATCATATAAAACCATTTCCAAGACCATATGTTTGCAGTACCAGGTTTTCATTAATTGGTTAGTAATTTATTAACGACACAGTTTACATGGGCATTTGATGGCTGCCTTTCTATAATTAAAATAACTACTGACTTTATCAGCTGAGCCCTAAATTAAAGACCCACTAAAGGCTTTACATGATGGAATAGTCTCTGTATTCTGTTCCCCTTGATATGAACAACCATATAAATTTTTTCGACACATGTAATGTTTGACATCCATCAAAAAAAAGTACAACAGAAATATTCCATGTTTAAAGCAGAAGTGGAAAAAAAAGATGAAAAAAATTCCACATGGCATAAAAGAAAGAGTTAGGTCACCACCAAAGTGAAAGGAAATCAATGGGACAACTTTGGAGACCCATTTCAATCTGTTGTTGACATTGTTTTCTGGTAGTAATTTTCTCAAAATGTTAACAGTATTGAGTTTGCCTATTGATTCTATTATTTTTGACCTTGCATTAGTGTGGGCTAATCTTACATGCCATAAAATTTCCTTTCACAGCTAAAATTATTATATGACTCTGGAGGAAACCTCCAATCGGGTCAGGCACCCCCCTCTGGATTTTGATGAGCGTATAAGCGGCAATAATGAGTTATGTTGACTTCCGATACACTTTCATGTTTACATTTTATTAAATGGTTTAAGCAGGGTCATCAGATAAATGATCAACATATTGACGGAAACACTCCAGCCTGGATAAATTGAAGGCCACAGCCAGCCAATCAGGTTGGTCAACTTGAATTTGAGTCAATAGCATAAATATATATTTGGCTACAGAACTGAAGCCAACTTCATATTCGATCTTCTGAAATCCTTGCTAAAGAAATAGCTACAAAAGCTCTCACTGGAAGAGGCCCTATCTCCTCACCTGGTAACCTCTCAACCCCTGGTTATGACTCCTTCCAAAACAAATAATCCAACTGAATGAATTCAGCAGAACAGAGGAGAGACGAGGAGGGCAGGGCAACCCAGAAACCCTTGAATAGTTTTCCTGGGAAGAGACTAGATTTATTGTTGGCTCTAGGCAGGGGAAGTCTGGTAGTTGTATTTTCAAAAGGTTTATGAGATACAGACACAACGTGCTTTGACATCCCGTATGTTTGCCACCCTGCCCCTCCCACCTCTCTCTTTGGGAGGTAGCCCCCCTCTACAGCTCCTCCCCGCCCCCTTTCCTATAGTCCTTACTCAGACTGCCTGCAAGGGAACTTCAGAATTTACTGGCACAATGCTAATAGGTTTGCCCACAAATAGTTCCAAGAGTATTGTGAGGGGAGTTAATTTCCCTCTTAATGATTTAATTACATGCCACAGCTCGGCTATGCAAGAGTAACAACGCACCTCACTTTCCTGCAGCTGCTGGGGCTGCTGATTTTGGAAACTTGTGAAGAGTGACATTTGCGCTCCTTTAGAGAGAAGGGAATGGAGCCATTCATTGGGGGAAGAAAGGAGTGTTTCCCCAGGCTGTAAATAGCATTCGTGTCTCATGGTGGAGCCAGGTCTGTGGGGACCGAGTGATGGCGACTGTGTGATGCGCCGTGATCTGTCTTTTCGGGTCTTGACTGAGCTGTGCAGCTGTGTTAGTGGGTGTTTCTCTCTGATGATCAGTGGGGCCACTTGCTCCACAGAGCTGGGTGGTGAATGGGCTCAGGGCCCATGGAGGTCTCGTGGTTCTAAAACCCAACTTCTGTTTCTCACCACCTGAGGGCACCTGTCTGTGTCTTCAAAGGCCTCACCTGCTAGTGCAGGCCGCGCCCTTTGGACCCTGGGAAAGAGCCGGTGGCTCAAGATGCTTTGGGGGATTCATTCCTCTGGAAAGAAGCAGTGGAAGTAGGGCCGGGCAGGCGCAGAACAGACGTGCAGGCCCAACAGAGCTCTGCCAGCTCCCGAGCACTCTGGGGCCGGTGGGGGCCCTCAGTGTGCCCCAGTGGGCAGGGGCGGCCCCGCCCCAGGCCCCCACTTGGCTGGATCACTGTAAGCAGCTCTGGAGGGCGACCTGGGGTCAGCAGCACTCCCCAGCGGGGCAGCCCTGAATCCAGGAGGACTCCCCGGGCAGGGCCCTCGGGAAGGAGAGCCAGGCGCACGCGGCTGTGTGCCCAGTGGGCTGTTTCCAGCTGTATCTATGGAAACATCTATCCCTCCAGACGCAGCAGATGGAGGAGGGAGGTTGTTGGGTTCTGGACCAGGGCCTCTGAGTTCACATCCCTAATCCATCTCTTCCGGGCAGGCTTCTGTGACAGGCAGGGGAGCCGAACCTCGGGATCACTCTTCTCTGTAAGATGGGCATGCCCGCCCGCGGCCGCTTCTTGGCTCATGATGAAGTCCAGGAATTGCTATTCTACTAATAATTCTTTTTTTTTTTAAAGATTTTATTTTATTTGTACATACAAGCTGGGGTACAGGCCAGAGGCGTGGGGCGGCGAGAGGGCTCACCAGAGACAGAGCGGGGAACAGAACAGGCAGATCAGAAATACACTGCTGAGGGGGGCAGCGGGCGAGGCAGGAGAGGTCTGCCGCGCCATGTGGGATTCTGCCGGGCCGGGCGTCAAACTCGCGAGTCCGCTGCCGACAGCTCCACAGCGCAGCGCTCAACTGCGCCACCGGGGAGGCCCTCTACTAATAATTCTTAAAGTGTCTCCAGTCAATGAAGAACATTGTTCTGGAGACAACACGGGGTTCCAGGCCACCTCTCTGTCCCCTAGACCCCAAGCTGAACGTGCCGGTGCTTCCGCCTTCTGCTCAGGGGTCCTCAAAGCACCTGGCAAACGCTGGCCCCAGCTGGACTGCTGTGGGTCTCTTCAGGAAGACCCCATCCGCGGAGGCTGGGAAGGGAAGAGGGGGCTCCTGGACCCGGGAATCCTGTGAGCAGTGGAGCCAGTCGCTGCGGACGCCAGTTCCCCAACAGGGCTTCTCTCCCTGGGCTGTGAGGCAAGCAGGCGCCGAGGCAGCTGGTGCTAGAGGTGACCACACCTGCTCAGCTCTCCCGGGAGGCCACGGGGGCGGAGCGGACCCGGATGCTGAGAGAGGGCTGATCCCATGGCCGCCTCCCAGCCCGGCCATCTGCATGAAGATTAAATGAGACATTTAATCTTGAAATTAAATGAAGGAAGGTATTATCCCTGGCCATATTTTAGTGAGAAAACTGAGGCCCACCCAAAAGGAGGGGACTTCTGCAGCCCCTCAGCGTCGAGCGTGGCGCTCGGCGCGAAGCGGGGCGGTCTGGCACCTGCTGCTGTGAGAGGCAGATGGCGCGGGAGGGGCCTCGTGTGCGTTCGCTCCTGTGCCGGCTGCGAGGTCTCGGGGGCCATGCGGGGCTCCCGGCAGCGAGGAGCCGCTCTCTTTTTTTAGTGAGCGAAGATCTCGTCTTCCGCTGCGTTGCCTTCCTCCTGGCCGTGTCTCATCTTCCTGCAGACAAGGGTTCTCGCAGCTTCTGGCGAAGGGGCAGGCACTTCTGACACGCTTTGAGGGAGAAAGTTTGCAACTGCAGAATCGTGAACAGAAACGTCACCGACCATCTGCACCACGCTTCTCTGTTTGTTGGACTCTCTCCTGGTGACCGTCAGTGTTTATTCATTCTCGGTCTTCATGCCTGGGAGGGAGTGGGATTATCAGCTTTTCTCAGAGGCTGTTCATCAATTCCATTGCAAGTGAGCTTCCTGTCAGGGAGTCACTGAGTGTGAACCCCCAAATTAGACTCCCTGAGGTTAGCAATCCCAGCTGCACTGTTCAGGAGCTATGTGCATGACCTTGGCCGATACAAGTTTTCCCAAACTTTCCCTCTGTAAAATGGGCATTTTGGAGCTGGTCAGTGAGCAGATGCATGCCTGGAACATAGTAGGTACTCAACAGATCATTGTTATTATTACAGCGTAATTGTTAGTGAAGGGTAGGAGAACCAGTTGGAGGTTGAATCTTAATTATACAGCGGGATGGACTTTGGTTGGTATTTTATTTTTCTTCAGGTGCTAGGAGAGGCCACAATGAGTAGCAGTGATGATTAACACACCCCCTGCCTTCGAGAGTGATTTCCAAAGGAAATAGGGCATGGGTTGGGGAGATCCAGGACTCTTGAACCCTCCGAAAAATCCTGGTGGACTCCATATCTCAGTGGAAAACAAGGACCCCCTTCCTCAGTGAAAAGAGATACCGGGTGATAAAGCAAATTTCCCCTGTATTTGTCCCTAGGGGAGTGCGCCTCGGGGAGATTTATTGTTCGAAGCTTTTAGCCTTGAGCTTAATTTTAAAAGTATGTCTTTCCCCAGAAACAGAGCTCTGTTTAAACGTCACAGGTGCCCCCAAGCTCTGCTGGGAAGATGCTCTCGGTTTCATTTAATACCCGTCTCGTCCTGGAGGAGAATTCTTTATTTCATTCTCTGAGAGCAGACGACCTGCTCCACTCCTGTGTCAGACGCCTCCTGAGGGGTGAGACATGAGCCAGGGCCCGCCCTGAGCACAAGTGCCCTGGGGCTTGGCTCCTTCGCCCCCTAATACGTGAACATATGGCCTCAGGGGAACGGCCTGCCTGGCACCCTGCTCTTGTTGGGCTGTGTGAGTTGGAGTCCCCCAGGAGTCAGCTCTGAGCCTGGAGTGGAGTATGGTGGTTTCTGTGGGGGCACCTGGAGGGCCATGGAAAAGTTAGTCCAGATGGGGCAGTCACTCAGAAAGGGCCGTTACCAGGGAAGAAGCTTCTGCCGGGGGACTTGGGGAGACAGATGAGCACACGCCCCCCTGAGTGATCTGTGCCAAGGGGAGGAGCTGGGGTGTTTATACACCAGCTTCCATCAGTCATTGACTGAGGGCTCTCCCTGGTTGCATCGATTCTCTGGCACTTCAGGTCTGCCATGTTGTGGGCAGGAAGGACTTAGGGGTCAGAGAAAACCGCCAGGCACAAAGGACATCAAGCCAGTGTCCTTGAGGTAGTCAAACAGCAGGTGGGGCGGCCACATGGATAATGGCGACCAGAGGTTGAGCCTTTCGCTTCCACATTGTTCTCAGTATTTCCTTCACCTTTAAGTCAGAAGTGCCCTGTGCTTGGTGCTGAGGTGATGCAGACAATTCTGTCCCTGGGAAGCTCACAACTTAGTGATAGAGTCAGGCAAGTAACCACAAATTTTGCATCCATGAGATTGGAAGCTAACAAGACTCTTTAACAAGATGTGTGCCCCCTGTGCCAGTTGTACTCTAAGCACTTACCTTGGTTAATTGATTGGGTCCCCACAGGAACCCTACAATGTGAGTTTTTCTCTGTCTTTGTGAGATGAAGAAACAAACTGTAAAGTTTTCATCCTGTCCATAGTAAAACCGGAATATGGCCCTGGGCTAGCTGGTTCTGATCCCCTTGCTTATCACTTACATCTTATCCATCCCTCTACCTCAGGATTCCTTCCAAGTAGGATGGTTCTGGGAAGTCCCATGCATTATGGCATGTGTAGCAGCATCCCTGACTCCTATCCGCTAGGAGCGCCCCTCTGCACACCCCTCTTTCCCCCACCTCCCCACATATCACCCACCCCCCACCGCAGTTCTGACAACCATAAGCATCTCCAAACATTGCCAAACATCTGCCTAGTTGTAAATGGCCCCAGTTGAGAACCTCTGCTCTCTATTATAAGGCAATCAGTATTTCTTGGGAAGAGTTCATAGGATGCAAATGAAAACGCCTTTCTTCTCGATTGCTTCATCTTTTTCCCTACACAATAAGAAAAGACGCAGTGTTCTGGAGTTGATCATGCCTGTCAATCACCAGCCAAATCACTCTCAATGCAGAGAAAATGGAAGCAGAAAAGAAGTTATTGAAAAGTAAGGTTGTTTTAATGCATCTGAGTCGTGAACTCGCTGTTCTGGCTCACACACTGTGGTGTGCCCTTTGAACAGACTCTTTCCACGGTTGTTTAGTTTAAATGTCTTGCAACTTGATTGAGAAATTAGTGAAAACCCCATTAGATAAGAATGGACTGCAAGTTCCTATGAAATTTTTTTTATCGTTTTCCATTTCCCGGGGGCTATTTTATTCATGATTTTTTTAACAGTTCTATTTTGAACCCCTCTCTCCCAAGTAAATAAATCCCTTTTCTCTGTCACCAGCCTAGAGATTCCAAGCTTTATTTTTCAAATCCTCCAAACCCATTTTTATCCACGTAGCTTCTTAGAGCCGGTCAAATTTGAAAACTGATCCTTGAGATTTGGGGGTGTTTTGTGTGAGGACAATAGCCATAACTTTGGCATTAACATGTCCTCATTTGTCTCCTTTCTTTTTTTTTCTGGCAAAAACACTCCTTAATCCAATCTCTTCCAAATTTGGCTTTGTAGCTAATCTGTGTGAACGGAGAAGTTTCATTGTACTGTTGGAAGCCTGAAGAATTCACTTTTTCAATTGGTGATGAAAGCATAATCTCATGATGTTGAAGCATTCTTTAATAACAAAGCATCTCCGTGTGCCTCTGGCTGACATATTGAGTGGTACTTTGTTAATCTGCTTACCCTTCTCTGTGACCAGCGCTTTTGATGGGCTCCACCCTTACCCGAGATAAATAATCACTCTGATGTCTTAAATTCTGTTTAGGTGCTATTTGTGAGAGGTGAAATGCCACAGTGGTCTAGAGTGTAGGCTGTGGGATCAAATAGAACTGGATTTGAATCCAGGTTCTACCACTACTAGCTTCGTGAGACTGAGCAATAATGGCTGATAGAATGATGGCTCCCTCAAAGATTCTGGCAACCTGATCTCTGAAACTTGAGTACATGTTACCTTACCTGGCAAAAGGGACTTTGAATATATGACAAGGTTAAAGATCTTGAGGTGAAACATTATCCTGGATTATTTGGGTTGGTTCAATATCATCCTAAGAAGGGGACTGATCTTCTGTACTGGAAGATGCAATGTTGTAGCCTTTGATTATGGAGGAAGAGGCCACAAGCCAAGGAATTCAGGCAAATACTAGTAACTAGAAAAGATAAGGAAGAGGATTCTCTCCTAGGGCTGCCAATGGAACACAGCCTTGCAAGCCCCTTGATTGTAGCACTTTTTAAAAAAAAAATAATTTTAATTAAATTATATCCTTTACATTATTATGTATCCCCCGTAAGTTTCCCACCACCAGTTCACTTGTGAACCATCACCATAGTCCCTTGTGCTCTTTTCTCCCCTGTTTTGGTCCCTCTTCTCCCCCTCCCCTGCAGAATGTCTCTTATTTGTGGTTGCCTGCTAGTTTTTGTTTTTGATTTGCGTGCTCTTCTTCTGATTTCTTGTTTGGCTCTCTTATATTCCTCCTATAAGTGATACCATTTGATATTTTTCTTTTTCCTTCTGGCTTATTTTGCTGAGCATGATCCTTTCTAGCTCCATCTATGTTGTGGTGAATTGCATTAGTTTATCATTTTTGATTGATGAGTAGTATTCCACTGTGTACATGTACCACATCTTCTTGATCCAGTCATCAATTTTTGAGCATTTGGGATTGTAGCACATTTTGGGCTCTGATTGGCCCATTTTGGACTTTCTGATCTCCAGAACTGTGATATAATGACTGTGTTGTTTTAAGCAACTGAGTTTGTGGTTATGTACAGTAGTAATAGGAATCTAGTATAACAAGCAATATACTCTTTCTAAACCATTGTTTTGTCATATACAAAGTGGAATAACAATGTTTATCCACAATTGTGGATAATTGTGAGGTATAAAGGAAAGATGTGCTTGGCACTGGGCCTGGCATAGAGTACATGCTTGAAGGTACTGAGTCAGATGTTTCTGATTTTGTCATATCATAGCTTTTCCATCACCTGCCTACTATCAAATTTCCCAAATACCCCAAATTTTATAATTTTAACCTGGTTGGACTGTGGTGCCCAGTTGTTTGACCAAACACTAATATAAATGTTGCTGTGAAGTTCCAGTTCCTGGTATTTGTATGTGATTAACATTTGCAATCAGTTGATTTTAAGTAAAACAGATAACCTTCCATTATGTGGTGGTCCTCACCCAATTGGTTGAAAATGCTCAGAGCAAAGATGGATTCCTAGGGGAGAAGTCATTATGTCTCAAGACTGCCACATCAAAGCCTGAGCTTTCTTCCCACTGGCCTGCATTGAAAATTCAGACTCCACATGGCAACATTAACTTGGACATGGGTTTCCCACCTGCCACATATCCTACAAATTTTGAACTTATGAGCCCCCGTTACTGTGCAAGTGTGTTGATTAAAATAAATCTCTCCGAGGCCATTGGTTTTGCTTCTCTGAACAACCCTTATAAAGACACAATCCAAATCAAATGTAGCATACTGCAAGATTTAAGATTTTGAAAATCTTAAATAAGTACCCAATACTAAACTTTCCCTCTAATTTGCTAAGAACTTTGTATTTTCCCATTGATATTTAAAGAAACTCTACCTTGGTGTTTTTATTCTCTCACTTTTAAATTAAAAGTGTGCAGTTAGGATGAGGGTAATAATGGAATCACAAAGACAATCTATAACAGCAAAAGAGCTGTGATGGTTCTGTGACATCCTTTGTAATGGGGGTTTGACTTTGAATCTAAAGTAGTTGATGTTCAATACGATGGTTGCAATTGCCTTTCTAGTCTGCATATACCTCCTCCCCTAAGTTCCTCTGAAGGCCCCCTACCTTATGCTGCACCCTAAGCCTTCACCTGAAGGCTTCTTATGGTCAAGCAACTAAAGGGTTAATACCTATACATAGAAGTGCTTCTTCTGATTGGTTGGTGCCAAGGTTATATTGGCTACTGATTATTTTGGTATTGCGTCTTCCTAGAAATAAAAATTCATAAACAAAACACAATAAAGGATTGTCCAAGTTGTAAATGTTTAAATGTACAATTTCAATGTACTATCTGTTTAAAGAAAACAGCAGGTGTAATTCTTCATATTTTACTTCTCTTGGAGGGGATTTAAAATTTTCATTTCAAGTCATTCGACATAGGATTACTGTACTATGGCTTTTTGCTTACTCTTTTCTTTAACAGATAGGAGACAAGTGTGACTAGTTTTATTGGACAAATATTTAGATTTTCTCCTCTGAAGATAAGTCTCCCTGTCTCACTAGCTGATGTACATTTACTTCTTCTCTATAAATTACTTTGCTCTTGGCTTTGGAAGAAAAAACTAACTTATTCTTACTGTTGGACTTCCTTCCCCAATTTCATAGAGAAGTCATTTGCCAAACACAAGGATTTGATCAATAAACAACTAGCAATCCCCAGGAGGCCTTTCAAGGGATTAGAATTGTCAAACACTGACTCAGGATTTGTTCTGGTAGTTGTTAAAAATTACATAAACAGAAGTTTTTTTAAACTTCAATCAACCCAAGAGTCGGTAGTAGGAGAAGAGAAGACTTGACCCTGTTATTGATTCGTTGCTATAGATGCCCTTCCTAAGAGAGTTAATCAACAAGGTGTTGACAATATCAGAAACATCTTGTATCTCTTGGAAATGTTGCTTATAGTTGTAGAGTTGCTTTGTACTATCTTCTGCCGTAGGAAGCAACAGAGACGAGCTTTTGTGCCCTGCACCGAACTTTCTAGGAGCCTGTGGATCATCCCTGTCCCCAAACTAAGTGCTGTAGGGCAATAAAAAGCACTGATAGGCCAGGAAATGGAAGGTATCTCCTAAGACACACTCCAAATGAAGTCTTCTGATGATAAATGTCTCCTAGATCTTGTTAGTCTAAATTCCAATACCTAAAACAGTATTTGCCCACAGTGCTTGGAAAATATAGACCAATTCAATATATGCCAAGGTTATGCTCTGTATATAGAGTAATTTGATCTCTCATATATGTTAACGATACCTGAGAAGAAAATGTAGTTTAGAATATATTTAAAAAATTACCGGTGAGAATTATTTAGTCCTTAATAGATACTGAGATACACAAGAAGAAACCATCACTTATAGAGAATTTATATATGAGAATTATTTTATAGGGAAATTTAATATAAAATCAAAGAAAATGAGCCACATTGCCAGATCTTGAGCATATAACACATCAAATCCACAAACATTGCCCTGTATATGTTTAATCATACTTGAGATCAATTACATAAATAAAAATGATGAAAGATAATCATTCCTTCTTTAAAAAATGAACTCTGGACTCTAGGTGGGGAGATCATAGGACCCCTTCAAACCTTCTCACCTCAAAGACAGAAATTGTGCAAGAAGATTCTAAAAGGGAAGAAGTTGGAAAGGGAAGAGAGCATGGGGACCCACACCAGATCTCTCAAGGCCATGTCAATGTTGGGGTGACACCAGGAGCACAGAATGCCATCATAGTCCCTTGGAGACCTGCATTTTTGCTGCCTTATGATTATTTTGCAAGTCAGTATGTCAGTATGGAAAGGACAAAGTATGGGCTATATTCCATCTTTCATCTTGCTATTTCAAGATCCTATGCCTGTACTCTTTCCTAGGCAATATTAACACTTCCCAAAAATGTGAAATATGGCTTAAAGTGAATACTATATCCGGAATTCGTTCTGTATGTCCACTATGCTAAACATGCAATATTTAAGGTAATATCTGCATCTATTGCATTTATTTACAAGAAAATGGTAGCTTTCCAGTTTATCATCATACCCCTACATTTTTGAAGATCCTTTAGTTCTTTTTAAAGATTTATTTATTTATGCACACAAGAGCTGGGGTGTCGGCCAGAGGTGGGGGGCGTGAGAGGAGTCACCAAAGACAGAATGGGGAGCAGAACAGGTGGATCTACTGAAATACACTGCTGAGGGGAGCAGCGGGGAGACAGGAGAGGTCTGCTGCGCCGTGTGGGTCAACTCCCTGGCCGGGGATCAAACTCGTGCTGCAGTGGCTGCCCACAGCTTCATAGTGCTGAGACTTAACACCTTGGGCCACCAGGGAGGCTCCAAGATCCTTTAATTTCGACCATTGATTCTTCCTCTTACTCCTTTATTTTTTCCAACACCCACAGCCCCATTTCTTTCTGCTGTTTTTCAGGTTTTCAGTGCTGCACTCATATTTTCAAACACGCTGATCAGTGACTAGCTACTTATCCTTCCAACCTTCTATGCCTAGAGAGTGAGGCTCTAAGTTATGTGCTCCAGCTGCCCCACTCCCCATGCCTTAGTCCAGCCCTGGGTTTACACGCTGCCAGCCCCAGCCAGGAAGCGGAAGAGCCACTTAATAGAATAAGTAAAGATGGTATGACTTCTTATAATGAAATGGAAAGATAAGTATTTTAACCTGATGGGTCCCTATTTCCAGAGATAAAATATTAACATTTTCTATTAAAAAATTAAAAACAATTTTAATTTTCTCTATGTGTGGTCAAGGACTTTCTGAAGAAAAAAACATTGAAACCACAGAGGATATATCAACAATTAAAAAAAAAATCTTTATCTTAAAATGTAACATAAACCCAGGTCTTGAGCATATCACACAGCAAATTCATGAATGTTGTGCTATGTATGTGAAATCATATTTAAGATCCATTACATAAATAATTAAAAAAAGGATTTTATATACTCATTCTTCCTCTACAAGGTGAACGATGGACTCCTGCATGGTGAAATCATTGAACGTTCTAACCTCAAAGGCAGTAACTGTGGAAGGAGACTCTAAGAGAAGAAAGACCTACTGCTAACTCAAGTATGCATGGACAGTTGATAGGACACAGAGGGTGCACCTATATCTACCACTGAAGCACGTGTGCAAACCAATTTGTCAAAACTAAGATCTATGGAGAAAAATGGCCGGGAGACCAAACATCCACTTCGCACAAAAGGAAGTCAAAATGACTAATAAACAATTGAAAATGTTCAACACTTGTAGGAAATAAATTCATATGAAGATAAGATCTCTTTATACCTGATTTATAAACAAATGGAAACTTGTTTTAATTTTTTTAAAAAAGATATATTTATTTATGCATACAAGAACTGGGGTGTAGGCCAGAGGTGTGTGGCGGTGAGAGGATTCACCAGAGACAGAGCGGGGACAGAACAAGTGGATCCACTGAAGTACACTGCTGAGGGGAGCAGCAGGCGAGGCAGGAGAGGTCTGCTGCACCCTGTGGGAAGCTCCCTGGCCGGGGATCGAACTTATGTTGCAGTGGCTCTGGATAGCTTCATAGTGTGAGACTTAACCCTTTGCACCACCAGGGAGGCCCACAAATGGAAACTTTTAAAAAGTACCCAATGCTGGGGAAGGTGGGGGAGATATGCCTTTCAAGGCCAGATACAGGTCATTTCTTCTTCTAACCATCCCCCTAAGATGCTTTTCTCCCTCTCTTAATTCACCCCTGAGGACTGTTCTCCCAATCTTAATTTATAGGGTCTTTATGTTTAACTTTTCTCCTCAGGATCTTTGCCCTTTCTCACTGCTGTGTCTTGGTTGAGGCCACCAAGTCTCACCCTGACCATCGTCTATCACCTTGACTCCACCAGCCTCCTCCCTGGAGTCCTGCCTACTAAGGTACTACTGATGGTGACCAGTGCATCCCAGTCTCCTTGGGACTCTCCCAGTTTGGCCACTTAAAGTCCCTGAGAGACGTGTTTGGTCCCAGAACAACTGGAATCGCTTTTCGCCCTACTTCCGTGTGGAATTAAACAGAAAAGTTCTGTTGCCCGTTTCCCACAGTGTACTGGTTTCCTGGAGCTGCCTTCACAAAGCATCAGGACCTGGGTGGCTTAAAACAATAGAAGTTAATACTAACTTTCTGTGCCTCCCTGGTGGCGCAGCGGTTAAGCGCTGCGCTGTGGAGCTGTTGGCAGCGGCGACGCGAGTTCAACGCCCGGCCAGGGAGATTCCCGCATGGCGCAGCAGACCTCTCCTGCCTCACCTGCTGCTCCCCTCAGCAGTGTATTTTGTCGATCTGCCTGTTCCCCTCCCCACTCTGTCTCTGGTGAACCCTCTTGCTGCCCCACGCCTCTGGCCTGTACCCCAGCTTGTATGTATAAATAAATAAATCTCTAAAAAAAAAGTAAATTCTACCATAGACCTGGAGATTGCAGTGTGAGACCAAACTCTCAGCAGCTGGCTTCAGGGGAGACACTTCCCAGGCCTTTTCCAGCTTCCGGTGATGGACAGCTCTCCTTGGTAATCTTGACTTAGTGGATGCATCAGGGCAATCTTGGTCTCATCCTGGAGCCATCTTCTTCTGTGTATTTTCACAACACCTTCCCTGTGCTGGGACTCTGTCCAAATGTCCCTTCGTAATAAGGACCCACGTCATACTGGCTTTGGGCTCATTCTAATAGTCTCACTTCAGTTGTTTTCATCTGCAAGGACCCTTTTTCCCAATAAGGTCACATTCTGAGGTGCTGAGGACTAGGACATCAACTTATGTTTGGAGAAGGACACATTTAACCTCCAATACTCAGTCTTGCATTCTTCAGTGTTGTCCAATAAACTGTCCAGTGAAAATCATGAAAGATGGTAAGCAGAGGGCTGAGACCCTTGTGCTTCACCCAGGAGGTATCAGTGAGTCCTTGATGGCTTCTGAACAAAGGAGGGACATGTTAATGTCATTTTAATAATACTAATGTGGAAATAGTGTACATGATGGATTGGCTCAGGAGAGAAGCTGATTAGGGCCGAGAGAAATCCCTTGGGCCTAGTGCCCAGCTCCATCATTGCCTCCTTTGTTTAGGAGACATCACATGTCTTCTCGTGCCAGAAAAGGCTTATACGATGAAGGCGGTGTGAAGACTTAGGTCTCCCGACCTGCTGCCGCAAGACCCTGTTCTGTCCACCCTCTTGGGAAAGACTCCCTTGTAAAATAAGAAGAGTTCTGATTCTTACCTCTTTCCTCCTATCCACCCCATCAGCTGACGTCTTCTCCTACTGAGTATCAACTCTCCCTTCTCTCTCACAACCATGCCCCTGGTCTCTCCCCAGCCACACTTCGGCCTGGACCGTGTCTGAGTTCAAATTTGGGCCTACTTTCTGCCCGATTTCTTGGTCTTTGTGGATAATGTATATTGTCCTCCTTCATCAGACTCCTTTGGCTTTTATATTGGTCCCTTTCTTTAACCTTAACATTGAAACTCCCAGGAATGGTCCAGAGCCAGTGGTGGAGGTTAGGACACCACCAACTTGCCTTTATCCTGTTATTGCCTTGGCCATTCTGTCTGCCCCGATGAATGCGTGTCAGACTCTGCAGGAGTTTCATTTCCTGATTCTCCAAGAAATATTAGTTAGGAGGCTTTTAGGGTGGAGACAGTGGGGTGATAGGCCATCTCACACCATTTATCTCCCTTGCTTAGAGAATCTGCTCTGCTTATGACTTACAAGGTTTGGCCTTAGAGACCTGTTCTCTATACCCCGGCTGGTTGAACAAGATCTGGGCACCCAACCAAGATGATCAGATTAGACAGTTTCTCTCCCCAAATTCAGAGTGACACAGAGATTGGATTGTCATGAAGCTGAACTGGATCTTCTCATAGACACAGGGTCTAAAGCTACTATCTTAGAATATCCTTAATGAACTACCTCTGTGAGTGTTGAATGGAGAATTCAGTCTTCAGAGAATGGAGAATGAGATGTCTGTTCATTCATTTGGCAAATATTGACAGAACAAATGTTGATTGAGACTCACAGCCTCCAAGGTTCTAGGCTTTGAGGATAAGAGAGTGAAATGCCTACTAGGAAACTAAACTCTGGAGGGAGTGACCCAAAAGGCGAAGTGGTGTGGCTTTAAAACTCAACATGGTGGTCCATGTGTGATTTTTAACTGGAGATGGTGAAAATATAGTCACAGTGATGGAAAGCCCATTCTACAACACTAGTTCTCAGTCGAGGGTGATTTTCCCTTCAGGGAACATTTGCCGACAACCAAAGACTTTTTGATGGGGGTTGGGGGGGGGTGGAGAGAAAGGGTTCTATGGGCATCTAGTGGGTAAGGGGTGTAGATGCTGCTAAACAGCCTACAATGTACAGGGACATCTTCAACAATAAAGAATTTTTTAGATTCAATAATGTTGAGGTTGAGAAGCAGTGCTCTGGAGTTCTCTGGAAGCAAACATAAATGCTTAGCCACACACAGAATCATTAATCAGGAAGCTTCCTAAACCTTTCAGCTATCTCCTCTACATTAAAAGGAGAAAAAAGAATGAAAACTGTATTTTCCAACTCAGATGGATGATTCAACTCAGAGGTGGATCAGTTTATGGGATGCTTCCTCTCTGGTCCTTGTAACTGTCTGGAACTTGCACTCTGCCCTGTCAAAGGATAGGCTTCTCAGCTAGAGGAGGTGGAACCATCCAGAAGCAAATGATATATTTGGAGAATGGACATCGTGCAGACGCACCCTTTTCTAATTCTTACCCCTTGTCCTTGTTCTGGGTTTGCAAAACAGCACCATGTATGGTCAGCCCTCACCATGGCTTTTGCAGTAGATATGAGCAATTCAACACAACATACTGACGCCCAGTATTTATCCATTCATCTTCATAAATGAGTGGAAGAAAAAACTCCTTGCAAGACTAACTAACTTAACAGTTTTCCCTTTCTGCCACATCAGAGCCTTAATGTCCTGACAAATTCAATTCGGTAAATAAATGTTTGTTCAATTGTATTGCAAATCAATCCATCTTGATTATTTTTTATCTCCCATTTTGATTCTTGGTGAAGAAGGAGGAGAAGAGAGACTGGTGATTTCAGGCTGAGGTTCACTGTGTACCCGCCTCAGAGGAGAAAAGGGTGAGGGTGGACAGGTCCCCCCACTCCCGGCACTTTCTCTGCTCTACTGGCTTCAGAACTTCACTTCATCCCTCTGGAGGGGATTGGCACCATCTCAGCACCGTGTCCACCCCCTTGGGACCGTAGGGTGTGTCTACCTGGGCAGATTTCAGGATGGTAATTTTACCAAATCATCCCTAAAGCGATCATTCTTTTCCCACTCATCTCTCAGGTACAGTCACACATTGGCCAAAACTGTATTACGCACCTGGCCCAGCCCAGACCTTCTTCTGGGCACTGGGGTTGCTGCAGAGAGCAAATGAGCAGAACTGTGTGGTCAGGAGTCTGGGTCTCAGCCTGCAGGCAGGTACTAAAGCAGATGCCTGAAGAAAATGTCCATGTTTGAGAGTAACGGCTGAGAAGGAAGTGAGGAGGTGCGGGAGGCAGGGTGGGAGGAATTTGGTCACCAGCCTGCTGGGCTGGGAGAGACGCACTGGGAAGTGACCCTTGAGGGGAGACTAGGAAGAAGTGAGGGGCAGCTGGCAGGAGACCACACCTGGCGTCAGCGCTGGGATGGCACCCCCAGTGGGGATTTGGAAATGGTGTGTCTGGGAGTAAGTGAAGGGGAGCAGGTCGCGGGGGACCCGGCCGTTCAGGCTCCATAGGTCATGTGGGGGTGTTGGCTTTTGCAACGAGTGACGCGGAAGCCAACTCTGATTGGACAGGGCCCTCGCTGGGGATGGCGCTCGAACGGGAGTGTTCTGGCTGCTGTGAGGACGTGGGCCTTAGAGGTGCAGCTGGCTCTCTCGCTGTCTGTCCCGTTCCACATCACCCCGTGTGAGCACCGCTGTGGGGTGACAATGAGCAGGTCATTGTCCTAATTCAAGGAGAGAGACTGGCAGCTTGGCCGGCAGGTCAGAGTGCCCCTCTTCTTTCCCTCTGCTTCTCCTGTCTCTCCCTTTTCAGCCATAGTTACTCATGATTCCCTCTGGCATCCCCCACACTTTTTGGGGTTTCTTGAGCCCATCTGCCCCCCCAGTTTCATCCTTCCCCACCAGCTTGGCTGTGCTAGACCACGGGCTTCATCTTCCTGTTGGTTAATTGTGTTTGCACGCACACCACCCGCTCTCCAGCATCCAGCGCGGTTTGCCAGGATGCGCCATTGGCCAATGACAGATCTTCCTTACAGGAATCATCTTGGGCAGCGTGGTGGGGCCACGGTGATATGTTTGCTCAGCACTCTCAGTCATGAAATGGGATTTGATGACTTTCTTTGAGTCCAACCACTGTCGAAATAATTACAAAGTTTTTTTCTCTTTATGTATTTGCTGATCGGCTGGGAATTGCGTTATTGTTTTACACGGGGAATGTAATTCCAGCAGTCACTCCTTTTACATGAAACAGTGAGTGTGCTACATTGTGATTATGCAGCGTGTCCGTGATGGGCTGGAGACCTTGGCGCCTGCGGTCTGGGTTCCAAACTGGGTGCAAGGAGGAGCCCAAGTCCAGCTGGCCTTGACTAGGCTTCCGGAAGTGTTTTGTTCATGGCCGGTCTTGCAAACTGAATACTTCCCTGAGCCCATCAGTTGATGTGAGTGGGCGAGTCAGGCAGCTGGCGGAAGCAGAGATGCAGGCCCAGCGCCCAGTGCGAGTCTGGACCAACAGGGCAACACCAGCGTCCTTTCCTCTTGCTGCTCGAATATGGTCCTGAGGAATCAGGTTTCCCTAAAAGCAGTGGGACTTTTGGGCTGTGGTGGACTTCTGATTTTAAATTTCATTTCTGAGCAACAGATAGGTCTTTGCGTCAATAAAATCCGAGCTCTCTGGCTTGTAACTCCTGGTTCTCAAGGACATCTTGGCACTCCCTTGTTATCGTGGCATCTTTACTTGCTCTTAGTGATGAGGACCAGGCAGGATATTGCAGGGCTGACACTTGTCACAGCTCACAGTAAACCATCTTACTTCGGGAGGATTTACTAACCTACCTATTTTTGAACAACTGGCCTCTGAGTAGACTTAGTATCTAACCCTGACCTTCTGAGTAGTCTCTTCCCCTCTTGTTCTGTGCTGCACTGTCTGTTGGCTGCTGATGGTGCTGGTGGGGTGGGCTGCAAGCTCAGTCACTCTCCCTGCAATGGACTAGTTAGTCATTTGCAAGAGAACTGATGGGGCCTGCAGGAGTTTCCTATGACTCTTGTAACAAATTGCCACACATTTGTGGCTTAAAACAATAGAAATGTAGCTTAAGAGACCAGAAGTCTTCTATCAGTATGGCTATGAGAGGGGGTGTTCTATGTGAATTTCACAGGCCTACAAGGCACTCAGACATTTGATCAAACATTGTTCTGGGTGTCTGTTGGGGGGGAGTATTAGCATGAAATTGACATCTGCATTGGTAGAATGAGTAAAGCAGATAGCCTTCTCATGTGGGTGGTCTTCATCTTACAAATTGAGACCTGAATAGAGCAAAATGGCTGAGTAAGAGGGAACTTACTGGTTGATTGGGCTGGGGCATTGGTTGTGTCCTGTGTGGGCTGGAACTTACATTATTTGTTGTCCTGGGACTCCAGCTTGTCAACTGCCCATCCAGGGGCTTCTCAGCCTGCATAATCAGGTGGGCCAGTTCTTTGCAACAAACAAACATCCAGTTGGTTCCATTTCTCTGAAGAACCTTGATTAACATAAACATTGAGCTAAAATGAAGGTGTGATAGGGTGGCACTTCCTTTGTTCATTCTAGGGGAGAAGCCCTTGTCTCTCGGCGCTTCTGGTAGTTGATAACATTCCTTGGCTTGTGGCCACAGCACTCCAGTCTCTGCCTCTGTGCTGGTTCTGTCTTCTCTTCTGTCCACTTGCCAGATAGCCCTCTGCTTCTTTCTTGTAAGGGCATCAGGATAAACCTGGAAGATCTCCCCACCTCAAGAGTCACACAAGGTAACATTTAGAGTTTCCAGCAGTTGGGGTCTAATATCTTTGGGGGGCATTATTCAGCATCAGGCCTCCTTTGCTCCTTCCAATTATAAGCACTGAGGCCAGTGCTCTGCTATTGCTCCAACAGCTGGAAGGCTGCCCCTTCTGTCTCGTTCAGCCTTTCTCTATCGTCTTACTGTCCCCAACTTTCCTTGTTCCCAGTCCCTCTGCTTCCCTCTTCAACCCTTCCTAACAGTGATGACTTTCCTTTTTCATTTCCCTTCCCCTTTTCTCCTCGTCTCTCCCCACTTCTTTACTTCCCCAACCTCCACCTTCACATATTTTTCCTTCCTAAACACCATTTTGCTCTCTCAAGTTTCCTCCATTCTAACATGCTACAGCTTCAACCAAATCTCCTCATCTTCAACACATCAGGAATGCTTCACATTTCTGGTTTGCAGACACTACTTTTTCTACTTGCTTTCTACGATCATAATTCATTTTTGTCATAAAAAATCAATTTCTGGAATTTCATTAGGTTTTCTGAGGAAGAATATGCTTTCCCATTTCAATTCATGAAAATCTCTCTTTATTTACCACATTTCCTCAGACTGTGAGCTCCCCGTGGCAAAGACTCTGTCTTATTTGTTTTGATTTACTTAATGCCCAGCACATGGTGTTGCTCTTACATGTTTATTAAGTGAACGTCACCGTGGATTTGGTAAAATGAATTGCGTGTGGTTGTTTGAACTGATTACCTAAATTGATTAGACTACCATTTCCCATGCACAGACAGGGTTCTCAGAAATCCAGTGAGTGTTTGGATAATAATTTGAAAACAATACTCAAGTTTCTATTAGTCGTGCTGCGTTGGACTTGAGAGTCCATTAACCCTTTCTCAGAAGAGCAGACAAGATAGGTAGCAGCTTCGCAGCCATTGACTTTCCAAACGTAATTTAAAACAATAAAGAATGTTCCTTGATATCATTTTGTCTCCCTATTTATTTAATATGATGTATTCTGAATGCACTGCATATCACCATAATGTATCGGAGCTCAACTACCACCTGTTATTTTGTAGGGAAAATAAACAAGACCTCTCTCATCAGATGAGTTAATTACACTGACATATTCACTCCTCCCCAGAGATACCATAAACTAAGATGCTGCAAAGCTTTAATTCAAACAAGCAGACTGGAAATGAGAGCAGTGCACTTGTACATTTTCTTTGGAAGAATCCAAAGCACAACCCACACTGGATCTTGGAAGCCAAGATAGCTGGAGTTTATCAAATGGAGGCCCATCTAGGTCACATAACAACCATGTGGGTGAGTTGAGTTCGAACCCAATTCTCAGTATTTGGCACCATTTCCCAGGCTTGTGCTTCTCAGCAGCAGGGGGTCACCATCTTTACCTGCTGCCCCAGTCGTTTTCCCTCCTCTCAGGTGTGCATCTGGAGATGACCTGCAGAATGGCGCTGAACATGAGAAGTGAGCAGAGCAGGGGCAGCAGCCAGTTGTGGGGACAGGAGTCCACTGGTGGCAGAACGCCGGGGTCTTTCCTCTCTCAGGGAAGTTGGGGCACACGTGTGGGAAGATGTTTGTGGAGGCCTCAGGTCAGATTCCCTGGAAGCAGAACCTGAAAAGGATTGACACACAAGAGGTTTATTAATAACATGTTTCAGGGAGAATCATCTATGGAGACAGGGAGGTAGGAGAGGAGGGGACAGGAGCCAAGCCAGGTGTGGCCAGAGCTTTAGGGTACAAACCAGACCTTGGCGCTTTTCCCAAATGGTCCCAAATAGTCTGGTTTTCAAACTCCCCTGCAGTGGCTCACTGGTTACAAGTTAGTTAGAAGGAGCGTGGTCTCCCAGGATTTTCTGATTCTCTTTCCTGTGGCAAAGCAGCCCCTTCACTGTGGCAGCCCTCACAAAAGAATCACAGGTCTGAGCAAAGTTCACAGTGATCTGGGGGAGGGGAGGGATACACAGAGACCCAGTACAGTGGGTGAACCTCTTTTACATGTTACAGTGTAACAGAGACACCCCCAAATAAAACTCTGTTAACAGTTGATTTGTCTCTCATGTAACAGTGTGAAGCTGCCTGGGTGATCCGGGGTGATAGACAGCTCTGCTCCATGATGTCATCCAGGGGCCCAGGTTCCTTCCAGCTCATTGCTCCATCAGCCTCTGAGGCTTTGTCTTGGTCTAGCCATTGACCTTGATTTTCCAGTGCCTGCTCATAGCAAAAGAACTGAGGATAAAGAGACTAAGTTACTTCTGCTCCAGGGGATGTGATCTGGAAGTCACACACAACAGGTCTGCTCAAATCCAGTGGGCTAGACTTAATGATGTGCCTTCCTTAGAAGCATGGACTGGTCTCCAGCTAGCTGACCATGTGGGGGAGGGGTTGGAATGGGGCTACATTACTAATATGAAGAAGTGGAAAGTGGACCCTGGTGGCAACTGGTATTCTCTGCCATGCATAATAATGGCTGATAACTTATGGCCAAAACTAAATCAAATGAATGACTAAGACAGAAATAAGCAACTTTGTAAAAATTACTTTTTTTTAAATTAATTTACTATGGGGTGGAAATAGGGCCACTCATGGCATAATTCTGCATTCAGAATGGGTTTTGTGCAAGAGGGCGGCCCTGGGAGTGGGTGTACTTTAGTATACTTGACATAGCAGGAGGTCGTGACTCTACAGTAGCAGCGTCCAGGCCTCCGAAAGTCCCTCAAACAGCCCTGCTCGCCTCGGTCACGTAGCATTGCAGGTGGACAAGTCAAATGTCAGCACACTCTAGGAAAAGTGGTGTTTGCAAACTGAGCTCTCAGGAGGTGGATTGATAAATCCACAAACCAATTTATTCATTTACAGCAGGCGATATACCCGGCACAATAACTCAACCAGTCTCTCTCCCAGTATTGACTTACCTGAGAAACCAAATTAATTATCAGAAGGTTGCTCTGCTAAGTATGGAATTAGAAAGAAAGGAAATTGGATGGTCTTAAGGGATTGCTTTTACAGGCTTGGATAAGTCCTGATAAATTGCCCTGAAAGGAAAGGGCTGTACTGCTTCCAGAGAACCCGGCGCAGCCCCGAGCGCCTTCTCTTTAAACTCTGATGTTGACCCAAGTTTATCATCCTGGGCTTTGAGTTTACACTTGCCATTATTACATTACCTGACTTGAAAAAATTCTAAATTGTGTTTTACATCAGTGTGATTTTCAGTGAGCTGTGCTCTTTGGTGTCAGGGAAGCGATCTGAGCTCATGAATACACGGTATTCTTGCATCAGAGATCATTTTCTCGTTGTGACCTTTTTCTTGATTCTTTGGTCTGTCTCATGTTAGGTCCTTGACCCCCCTTTTCTCCTCAATATCAGAGCTCCTGTCTCTACCGGCTGGGAACGAGATGACGATATGACTGCATCCTCTTCCCATCATGGCCAGATTCTCTCCTTCCTCTTAGTGGCTGTGTGATCTTAAGCAAACCCACCTGCCTCAGTCTTCTTATCTATAAAATGGGGATAATAATAACAAGCGTGCAAGGGCATTCTGATGGTTCCAGGCAGGCGTGGGGTTGTTGAGAAGAATGGTTGTCAAAGGAAGTGTGCTTGAGAACTGTTCTGGGTGGAACCCTTTTGGGAAATCCATAATTTTCCCCAGATTAGCTCCGTTCAGAAGTGTGAACCTGCATGTTGTCAGACTTTAAGAGTAACGAGGAAAGGGGGTGGGATTCTTTCACGACTATGTGCTGCTCAAGGAGGACGTGGCCTCAGGTAGGCGCTGATGTTTCTCACTTAACAAGAATCAGAAAGCGAGCTAAAGAAAGGTCAGCTCTGTAGCAGCCTCCCAGGCTTTGAAAGACATCCACACCGGCGCCTGGGTCACAGTCCTGTGTGCGGATTCGGGGATCCTCCCCGTGGTTATGAGTGCCAGGGTGCAGTAAGACAGCTTCCATTTCCAAACTCACAATTTCAGAATAAATTTTCCCGAGATGAAGGTCAAAACAAACCATGACCTGGGAATTTTATCAGTCAGATAGTTCCAGTGCATGAGTCACTTATTGCACAAATACATCTGGGGAAAAAGGAGAAGATGCAAAGGAACCTGCGTGTTGGTGGCTGGCCAACAGGATGCCATTGTGGGATGAATGCCCTTCTATTCATTTCGTCCTTTGTGTTGCACAGAAGGTGGTGTCCCTGCAGGAAATCCCTCCCCCAAGGCAGGGAACAACTGAAGCAGAGGCTTCCAGAGTGTCGGGAGGGACAATTCCTTAAGGGTGGGTGGAACTAAAGAGAAGTCTGTGTTGCTGTGCTTGGGTGATTTCTTAACATTCTTTGCAAGCCTGACCTATTTCTAATTCCTTGAGCCCATAGTCTGAAAGGTCATTAATCTGGGCTCGGTTCACGATGCCGAGACTTAAGGCTTGTATTTCTTAAATGCCAAAGGTGTGTCCGCTTGCCTTTCGAAATGCTGTGTCTCTATTCAGGCGTGCAGAGGTTGGCTCGAGCACATCAGCAATTTCTTTTCTCAGGGAAACATTCCCCCAACCCAAGGAGCCACTTGTGGGCTTTTGTTTTGTTTTGGTTTTGGTTTTTGGCCCCTGGGATCTTTGCCAAGGATTAACAGGACAAACCAATCTCCCCCACACACTTTCTTTTTGTCAAGTACAGGGACAAACAGGTCTGGGTTTGTCCAGAGGTTGACAACACCAGATGTACTCCCTGGGAGTGAAGGTGGCGGAAGCCCCGAAAGGGCTGGTTTCCTCTTGTCTCTTCCATGCTGCCTCCTTTACTTTTTTCTTTTTGAAAAGATTTATTTATTTATGCATGTAAGAGCGGGGGTGTGGGCCAGAGGTGTGGGGGAATGAGAGGATCCACCAGAGACAGAGTGGGGAGCAGAACAGGCGGATCCACTGAAGTACACTGCTGAGGGGAGCAGCCGGGGGACAGGAGAGGTCTGCTACATCCTGTGAGAAGCTCCCTGGCCGGGCATCGAACTTGTGCTGCAGTGGCTGCTGATAGCTTCATAGTACTGAGACTTAATCCCTTGCGCCACCAGGGAGGTCCCACCCCCTCTTTTCTTGAGGACCATGTCTGAGTTCTTTGTTGTCACGTACGAGGTTTCGGGGGTCCTCTCTCCACAGCGCATCAGTCTTACTTCTTGCTCTTCCCCACACTCACCAGTGACCTCTTAACACCTCGGTTCACACTTGGGCTTTTGTGGCTGCCCTTCCCCACCCCCTTGCCTGGCTGATGCTCGCAGTTCCTCAGGTTTCAGCTCAGAGGGCCCTTCTTGGAGAGCTGCCGGCTCCCTGAGCCCAGGCGAGACTGCTCTCAGCCTTCCCTTTGCAACCGGGCTCGCCGCACAGATGTGCTGCTCCAGTGCGATCTCCGTTCCCTGTCTTTCTCCACCTATCACTGCCTTTCCTGGCTTCTCCCTTTCCCCTCCTGCTCTCGCTTTATGTGCGCCCTCTTCATACAGAATCAGCACATCCCGCCCTGGACAGTTCTCTGCTGCATGGCAGCTCTTTCCCTTGTTTCCCTAGACCTGCCCTCCTCGGCCCTGGGCGGCTGAGCCGGCACCTGCATCTGCTGCCTCCGCCTTGTTTCTGGCTGGACTTGGCCTCCAGGGCCCCCAGGGAGCAGAGAGCGTGCAAGGACGAGTCCGAGGCTTTCCTTCCCGCGCCTTCGTCCCTGCCATGTGCCATGGGCTGTCACTCCGCCGGTCCTCTCCGTGTCCCTCCTTGTCCAGTCCCATCTCCGGGTGCTGGTGGCACCTTCTCATCTCTGGGCCCCGGGAAACGGCTCCCCTGTCACTGGTCCAGCGCTATAGCTCCGCACCTGCCTCTCTTGAAACAGGGCCCCAGCCCGCATGCGCAGTGCTTCGTGGCCCCGACCCCAGGCTGTCGGGGGACATCTCTGCTTCCGGTTGGGCCTGGATTGATTCAGACCATCACTTCCGATGCTGGCCCCCGCCCTCTGTCCCGGAGGGCAGCTCAGCGATGACTCTGACCTTCACCTCTCCGCAGCTCTCAATTCCAGCCGCGGGCGTCACTCGTGCGCAGAGAATGGGTGCAATGAATGTTGGCTGAAGGCTGCTGCTGCTTCTTGCACTCCGGGGGGAAGAGGGGACAAAAGTTGCAAATTCCAGGCAAACGCTCCTTCTCCTTGCACATCACAGAGATGAGACAGGATCAGTGTTATCTGAGTGGAAAATTCCTTCCCTGTTGTGGAGCAGACGGCTATTATGAATCCAGTGACTCAGGAATGGGTATGAAAATAATCCACTCTACACCATCAAACACTGAAAGCACATTCTTTTCCTTTGAAACAAGATGGGCTTTTGGAAGCTTTCACTCCAACACCCATCCATCTAAAACTTCTCTCCAAGGACACGGGTAAGATGCAGTTTGTTTCATAATAAGCCTCAGGAGTTTACTTTAAAGACATGATTACCCAGAAGGCAAAGAGAGCTGTCTCCAATTTCTTCCATTTCAAGACGATTTCTATCCGAAAGGAAGGCAGGATAAGCTCCAAAGTTTGACTAGAAATTCTGGCTGTGAATTATAGAGAAAACAGGAATGTTGCATAGCTGTGATTGATTCTGGGTGGGAATCCCATCTCCCAATCAGAGGGCTTAAACGAAGAGCGTCAGGACTCCAAAGGTAGCCCTCTTACCTGTCAAACCGGTGGTGATGCTGTAAGCCGACAGCCTTTGCTCCACGGTGGCTCCCTCACCCGGCTCATTTCAAAACCAACCTGGGCCTTTGCACTCCAAGCCACGGCACAGCTCCCACCCCCGTGCCCCTCCCGTGTGCTTTGTCTGTCTTAGCTCATCCGGCCTTCCCAGCAGCACTTTGGGGGATGCTCTTAGCATCTCCATTTGAACGATGGAGATACCTGAGGCTCAGCGGAGGAAGGAACTCCCCCAGCAGAGTGTTGGGGACATCCTCTCTTTGCAGGGACCCTGCAGTTTGCCACGGCCCCACGGCCTTGAGAGACTCCCCACTCACTTGGGTGGAGGTGACCCGCCTGGCTACTGTGGCTTTCCCCCGCCCGGGGGCGCCCACGAGCCTTTTTCCATTGACCATGTTGTGTTGTATTGGTCTGTACTCAAATTGGCCCTCCGTGGTGAAGGAGAACAGCCAACTTTTGATTTGGATTTTTGATTTTCAGATTTTTTTATCCAGAAGCAAATATCAGCAACAGGCTTCAAGATAAGCAAACTTTTCATAGTTTCTAGGCAATTGATGTAGAATCTGAAACATATCCAGGAGGGTGAATCTGTGATTCCGGCGTCCATCCCTCCGGTTAGTGCAGAGAACTACAGGTTATTTGTAAAAGGAGAGACTGTGATACTCAGCCTGGCATTCACACATCATTAAATAGCACCAACACTCCTAGTGGGAAGGATTTGCCCACTGACTTCTCTGTGGTCCTGCTGCTTGGAGGGGAGGGGGAGGAGAGGCTCTGGGTGTTAATGTCATCTTTAACATCAGTCTGTCTCTTGCTCATCTCCCCCTTTTTTCTGTTCCCCTTTAGAGCAAGGGCTCAGACCTTGCAGCAGATAAGTATAGACTGAATCTGACAGTATTTTTATGTTTATATTGTGTTAGATTCAAGGTGGTTATTTAAAGCGAATGATACTGGTGCTTTTCATTTGTGGTGTTCATTTGAACATTTCCTTTTAAATAAATTTAGCTAAGTAAAAAGAAAAGGAAAGCTGATTGAAAGAAAAGTGTCCCTTCGCTTTATGATACGATGTGGCAGAAGCTGGGGCTGAGGTCTGTCAAAGGATGGAGACAGAAATACCATCAAAACTATCAGAAAGAGAGATGAAACTGACTGTTTGCCTCCCTCACCTTGGGAGGTGACCACTGGCAAGTTGCTTAGCTTTTCCAAGTCTTGCTTCTCCCCAGATGGAAATGGGGATAGTATGTGCACTAGAGAGTTCTTATAAACAATAGAGAGTTCTTATAAAGGGGCTAATACATGGAGGATCTTGGCTGATTCCCTGGCAGATAGGCAAAAACATGTGTCCATTTCTTGTGACGATTATTTCTTGCTTCTCCATGAGTTGGTACAATTCAAACTCTGGATGATCGGGGCCTGAAAAATAAGTCTTGTCTTATTCCTAAAATGGTTTGGCTTCCTTCTATCAGCCCTGGAGGGGTTTGAATAGATGAGAGGCCCCAGTTCATTATCGTCAGATGGGGCTCCAATCCTCCATGCTGCTTGAACTATTGTTCTTGGCAGATATTCCTTAACATTTTCCTGGTATTTAAATAATGATCCCATAGAAGAGTCACTTCCTCTAGTGTCTTTGGTGTACATTTCACAAATGGTTTGTGTTGGCGGCCTCTGGGAACTTGCGTTATCGTAGCTACAGGTGGCTCACTAAGATTTTACTTTGGTCCAACAGGTACCTGGTGATGCCTGCCTTAAACAGTTTCAGGCTAGGAAGATTTGGGAAATCTAGATTCTCTTGGCTCTCTATTCTGTGTCTCAGGCAGGGAGGGTCCTCTGTTGGACCTCAGGTGGAGGGGAGGGAGAGGAAGGGGTCGCTTAGGCTTGGAATATGTTTCCTTGGGGGAGAGGAATCCCTCTCAGCAGTGTTCTGCCCAACGACCAAATCATTAGCATAGAGGGCTGACTGCTGTTGCAGGGACCCAATCTGACTTTTCTTAAACACGAGAGCAGTTCCTTTCCTCTCAGATCATCTGTCACAGACATCTTGCTTGTTCCTCCATGGCGAAGGACACTTCCATGTCTCTAGGGCTCAAAATGACTCACCACCACGCCTGCATTTCTACTATGTGAGCGGAGAGGAGTAGGCAGACATCCTTTCAAGGTCATGACCTTGACGTTGCACACACCCTTCCACTCACAACCCTTAGCAAACATTCATCCTGCAGTCTGGTCCTCAGTGCCAGGAACAAGCCTTGTTAGATTTCTCCTTCCAGCATAGGAGGCCACCGAGCAATTTTCAGGATGGAGGAGCTCAATTCCTTGCCAATGAGTATCTATCAAAATTTGAAGAAAACAGCAACCTGTATTCATTGTTAAGTGTGAAGAATGATGCTCAGCACAGCAACAGACAGGAAGCCTGATCCTGCCCGCAGGGAGCTTACAATCTATTGAAAAATGACAATGAGCAAGAAAATGAGCAAATTTAAAAAGTGTGATTACAAATTGTTGTGTTTTGAAAGAAACAAAGGCTGAATAATTATACGAGAAATAACTGGAAGACAAATGGAAGGCAAGGCTGTCTGAGAGTGTCATGGTAAAACTGATCCCTGAGAAGTCATGAGCCCAGGGAAGTGGAGGAGGTGGGAACATTGTGAAATAAGGGATACATAAATCACAGTGCCGGAATATTGTACAGCCGTGAAAAATGAAAGAGCTACAAGACCATGCAACCGTGCAGATCCTTCTTCGAAGCATGTAGTTGACTGAGTGATATAATAAGTCACCTAAGATTACACAGAACAGGGCATCATTTAAAAAAAATTGTATCCAGCAAATATACTTAGAGTATATACAACATATACTTAGAGAGGCATATAGGAGTGATAAAACCATATTCCAAAAAAAAGCAGAAGAATGATAAGAATAAAATGCAGAATAATGTGTAACTGATGGGGAGAGAATCATCAACGCTAATGTTATAGTTTTAAAGTTAGATGGCTGGTTCATGGATGCTAGTTTTTTTATGCTTCCTAATTACATGTGTTACATGTATTTTAATATATGAATACAACCCGGTTGATAATCATGCAGGAGCACTTCCTCAGCTGCTGGCACCCTCCAGGCAGACAGTGTGAAATGAAAAAGTGGGCAGGAAGGGTTTGTATTTGCAGCAAAATGCTTTCCTGCCAACAGGGGGCGCCACGCACCACTCAGCCCCTGAGAGGTGGCCATGCCGGCTTGCTGGCCTCAGGTGTCAAGATTGCGGATTTTTCTGGAAAAATCTGACACCTGCATTTTTAAATATCCCAATTTTTAAATGTTGGCGATGATCCCAAATTATAAAAATTCTCTAGGAGAAACAACACCTTTTGGGGGACATATTGAGTCTCCAAAATAGACATGGAATTTGGAGGTGAGCACGGATTTAGTGTCCATTTGTACAGAAAAATGCCTCAGTGTATTTCCAACCTACCCCCCACGGCGAAGGCATCTCGTCCTCTGCGTCCCAGAGCCTGCTGTTTCCACGGAGTCCTCTCGGGGCCTGCGGATCGCGCCCCCTGCTATCTCACCTCCGAGCTAGGCCCCTATGAAGGGCGTGCGGGTGCATCTGAGACTGGCACGGGTTCCTGCCTCTGCCCAGGAGCTTTTGCCCAGCCCAGTGCCTGGCCCCTGCCTTTCAGAACCAGTGTCCACAGAGCTCTTGGGACACCCCCACCCCACTCTCTCTAAGGGCTGCCGGGGTGGAATGGGCTACCCGAGCCAAGGCCCCATTACGGGGAGACCTGCTGCACGCTGCACGCCGACTGCTCTCTGCAGGGCAGGCTGCCTGGTTTTCCTGCAGCAAAGAAAGACTTTAGCTGTACGGCGTGGCTTTCCCTAACTCCCACCCACGCCAGAGTTGGCTGTTTTTCATCAGTGTGGTGGTTCCCAACTGGGGGGCTGTTCTGTCCCCCAGGGAACACTGGGCCATGTCTGGGGATATTTCTGGTTGTCACAACCAAGTGGGGACATGTCTGTCATCCGGTGGCTACAGTATTGGGGAGGGGTGCTGCTGAATAGCCCACTGTGCACAGGGCAGACCGCCCCAATAAAAACAACCCAGCCCCATCAAGAATCACCCAACCCCACGTGTCACTAGTCACTGGTGGTGTCGGTGAGAATCCCCAGCCCCCTGCCCCCCACCTACCAGAAGACAAAGGTAAATAAAGCCACGAACGGGCCATTCCCTGTGAGTTATGGCAGGTGTGAATTTGGGGGGGTTTGGTGAGAGGTGTAGCCAACATGAATTTACAAAGCCTGCCCTTTAGCTGGAGCTAGGATTTGTGGCCACTCTTTTGGTTTTTATTAAAGCGTAATGCTCACAAGCAGAAGAGGAGATTTGTTATTCTAAAGACAGTTGCACACCAAAGCACGCTATTGTATAATCTGGCATTTTCCCCACCGGGGAGCTATGGTGCATTACTCACGAGTGACAGGACCAACGAGCTTCGGATCCCAGGAGGCCGGTGCCTGCATTTAAAGGGAGCGGGTGCTATGCGGACCGCTTCCACACACCCCCAGGAGGAGAGCAGGTGGAGGTGAGCAGCTTCAGTCCTGACGAGGATGAACGAGGACTAGCGAGGCATCGATCCCATCCCCGCCCCCACCCCAAACAGAGAGCTGCGGGGTCTCATTGCTTTTGTAGCAGGGTCACCAGAGGCTTGGATCTCGGCTTAGCGCCCCGCTCCATAAATGCCATGAGGGGACTCCTGGCGCTCTCTGTGCCTCAGTTTCCTGGAAGGCTCGTGCATCATGAGCTGGGGGCTTGGGCTTGGGGGTTGGTCCGACCCACATCCAACTCTTCAAATGCATGGCCAACATCATGGTGGGTCCCCTCAGAGCCTTTCGCATCTGGAGGGTGGGGACAGTCGCTGTGGCCTCAGAGGCGCCTTAGCAGGGTGAAAGACATGAGAATGGAGGTGTTCTCCACCCTGCCAGGTGGGCAGCAAGGTGCGAGGCTCCAACCTGCCCTGACCACCGGGTGCAGCCGGCATGGCTTCCTTCCTGCCTGCAGGAGCAGCAGGGATGGAAATGGGACCGTGATGGGAAAACATGGGAAATGCCCAAATGTCGTATCTGTTGCTGTCAGCGAATGCGATGGCATCGATGCCCACGGCAGCGTCAACGGCCAGCGCGTTACTGGCGGATCCGAGGGGAGCGGAGGGGAGCTCCGAGGGGAGCGGAGCAGCTACCGCCCACTGTCGTTGTAACTCCTCAGACTCGCGAGGAGGTTCGAGTTGGCTCCATTTAAAACCTCCCCTGCTACAGAAAGGGGGAGAAGGACTGAGAGGCCCCAGCTCTCTCCAGCCCAGCAGCCTCCTCACTGCCCAGAGCCAGCAGGCAGTTCCACTTAGCACGGCCCCGGTGGCCCTGGGTGTGCGGCCTCAGCGTCTTCGTCTCTGCACTGGCCGCAGAGCCCAGCCCCGGCCGGGCAGGGCACGGAGAACGAGCACAGGACATGGCTGGTGAGTGGCGCGCCCTGCAGAAGCGCTCCGCGGCACGGCCCCAGCTGATAAGAGTAATTGAAAGGACTGATGTGCCCGCGCCTCTCCCGGACCCTGGCTCTACCTGGGTGGGCGTGGGGGGAGGCAGTAGATGTTCACTTAGTATGGCTGATGAGCCCCTCTGTGTCCTGAGAAACATCGGGAGGGACCGCTATAGACACCCCTGAAGAATTCATGGTCACACCACCTGCTTCCTGTGGCTCCAGGGAAGGTTCTGGACAGGCTGGCGGCATCCTTTTGTAGCTTCAGAAGAAAGGAAGGGTGTCCCGCTGACCCAGAATTCTGATAGGAGCAGAATCCACAAGCCAGAGGCCTTGATGCCCATTTCGTTTTGGGAGTTGAGAATTTGTGAGCATTTGGGGGAAGCAGTGGGCCCGTGGGTGGCCCTAGAATAGTGGTTCTGAGACTCTGGTCTGCAGCAGAACGGCCCAAGGGCTAGAACGGAATGAGCAGTAAATGACTTTGTCACTGCACATCAGCCCTCGGGAAGAGTTTCGTCTAGAAAACAGCAGCTTGGTTGATGCGATGGAGAGTTTGGACATTCATCTAGGGTCCAGCAACTTCCAGAAAACAACCCCAAATACTGTGCTTTCAGGCAAGGTCCCCAGCAAAGGGCTGGCCAATGGCCGGCTACTACCGGGGTGAGTTGCCCCCAGTCCTGAGCTCAGAAGGTCCCATTACAGCTTCTCCCGTTTATTTGTCCAAGCTCGATCCAAGAAGGACCTGTTTCCAGAGTTACCGTTCAGAGCAACGATTTTATCACTTCCATTTTCTTTGCCCACTCTGCTCTAGAATGAACTCCCGAATCACTTCCGAACCACTTCGCAGGGTGATCCTCACTGGCACACAGGGATCATGGATTTTTCTTCGGCTGTCAGCTTTCGAAATTACCCAGCAATCCCAAAATGATTTTCCACTAATCTGACAGTTTCGCCTCTCCTGACGTGATGTGCTGTATATTCAGTGGTCAGCAGGGACTATTTAATTGCAGTTAAGTCTGTGCTGTTCATTGTGGCATTTGAGATAGAGCGGTGTGCTGTGTGGTTACACTTGCTAACTTTCCGGGCCCCAGATGGGTGGGTGGATTGCAATGTTTGTGCAAACGTTCTACCTGGGAGTGTTTGTACTGCTTTGAGTTTTACTGGCCAGCAGTGTTAATTCATTTGCTTCCAACATTTATATAGCCTAGATTCAAAATTAAATCCATATCTCTCTAGAAGATAGAAGGGACTGGAATAAGATAGAAGGGACTGGAATATCAGCTGCTGTGGTGCTAAGATGAATCCAAAACTCAAGGGAAAATAGAGTGATGTAATATATATCCCCTGTTGTTTACTTTCCATATGCTTGGCAGAGTTTGGGTATCTCATCTTGTTCTTAAAACATTACCCCCCATCTTACAGATGTGGAAACTGAGGCTTAGAGAACTGATGTAACTTCCCAAGATCTGTGGGTGTGTGTGTGCAGAACCCCGGCCTGGAGCACAGGTCTCTGATAACAGTCTGGATTCATCAGCACTACACTAAACTTCCGGAAGCATGTTTGATACCGTTGAACTTGAAATGCTCTTTTGACAAGTGGGGAAACAGGTCCAGACGCCTGCAAGTGACTTGCTCAGAATTAAGTTACCCCAGACTCATAAAATTAGTGCACTGTTATTCTCAGTTCTTATGATTGATAATAAGGTAGTGCTTATAAAACATGCAGTAAGTGCTATGACTTCCGTTCTCTTATTTTTGATTTTGATTTTGCAACCATTTCATGGTTTGAACTGATAGCCCAAAAAGAATTTCAGTCAGTTGAATCAAAGGCTATGAGTCTGCAGGACAGCCCCAGAAACGCTACTGCACATGAAAATGAACACTTGAATGGGTCCATCATTCAACAAATATTACAAAGTTTCTAATATGTGCGGGGCATTATTCCAAGTGCTGGAATTGCGCAATGAATAAAACAGTCAAAAATTCCCTGTTCCAAGAGAGCTTGCATTGTAGAGGGCAGAGGCATATGATTACCTAGATAAATAAGCAAAATATATAGTATGTCAGATGTTAGGTGTGAAGCAGTGAAATCAAGCTGGGAAGAGGGAAAGAAAATGCTGAGAGAGGGAATTAAGCTTATAAATAGAGAAGGTGAAATCTGAACCAAGATAGAGAAGGGAAGAAGAGCAAAACTTTTATTTTTGAATATATGGAGAAGAACATTCCAGACAAAGGGAACAGCAAATTTGAAGACTGAGCACTAGATAAGAGCTGGGTTGTGTCTAAAGGACAGTGAGGAACAGGAGGAGGCCAAGGAAGGGAGTTTCGATATTTTTTGTTGTTGTTTTTATTTCCCCCCCCTCCAAAGATTGAGGTATACTGATCTTCAACCAATGGCCATATAAAGTCCACAGTGTGTGAAGTCTGACGTATGTGTCTGTTCATGAACCCGTCGTTACTATCACAATAATTTAATCACTCCCATATTTCCTTGTTCCCTTTGGAGTCTTTGCTGTTTCTCTCCATTGTCCCCTCACTCCCGTCCCCATGAAATGACTGATGTGTTCCCCATCACTGTAGCTTAGTTTGCTTTTGCTAGAACATTCTATTAGGGAAATAAGGAGAATATACTCCCTGGGCTCTCCCTGGTGGCGCAAGGGGTTAGGTCTCAGCACTACGAAGCTATCTGCAGCCACTGCAGCACGAGTTCGATCCCTGGCCAGGGAGTTGACCCACATGGTGCAGCAGACCTCAGCTGCTCCCCTCAGCAGTGTATTTCAGTCAGTCTGCCTGTGCTGCTCCCCTCTCTGTCTCTGGTGAATCCTTTCACTCCCTGCACCTCTGGCCTATACCCAGCTCTTGTATGCATAAATAAATAAATCTTAAAAAAAAATATACTCCCTTTATTTATTTATTTTTTTGGTCTGGATTCTTTCACTCCTTGTAATAATTTTGAGATTCATTCGTACCATATATACCAGTGGTCGTTTCACTGTCAGGTAGTCTTTGACTGTATGAATAGTTCATAAGTTACTTGTGCAATCATGTATCTGGGCCATTTCCAGTTCGGGGCCCCTGCATACCTGTCCTCACAGAATCCCGCACTGCCTGTATGTTCATTTCTCCTGACTACATACATGGGAATGGCAGGGCAGGATCGGACGGTCTGTGTAGCTTTATAAGAAACTACCAATGGTTTTGCAAAATGGTCAGCTTGACAGTTTCAGTATTTCCGTAATTGTGCTGTTGTCCTTTCCTGCCTTCCATCCATACATGTTCTTTGGTGAAGTATCTCTGGTCAAATCGTTTTTGTCTTAGTCTGTTTGTTCTCTCATTATTGAGTTTTAAGTATTCTTTATGCAATCTGGATACAGGTTTTTATCAGATACAAGATTTACAAATAGTTCCTCCCTATCAAATGTTCATCTCTTCATTCCCCTAGCAGCATCATGCTTATTTTGATCAAGGTCCATTTATCTTTCATTTTTCTTCCCTTATGGACTTTGCTTCTGGTGGTGTAGCTGAGAAATCTTTGCCTTAGATTATTTAAAAAATTGATTTTCTCATCAAGTAAAAGAAATACCCTTTAAGTATATCCATATTACTTGGGTAACCAACTTATCAATACGTGCCCATTTGTAATGATTTGTTGATTAAGGCCTAAAAATCCTGCTTCCCACGATCCTTGAGCTGCTTCTAAAACCCTGTGCTTTCTCTGCATGCCCAGCCGGCACCAGGCTTCCCCACTGGGCCTGGCAGAGACCTGGACTTGCCTCTCAGCTCTGCACTCACAGGGGGTCCCCTGGGTGGGCTGTGCACCGTGCTCTCTTCCCTGTGCCCCTCCTAGCCCTGACACTGGAGGTGGGACATTGACAGGAAACCGAAGACCATCTACAAGGCCGACCCGGCAGCGCTGCGTGTGAAGGGGGCACCTCCGAGGAGCCTCCCGCTCTGGGGGCTGTGAGTGCTCACCCCGACCCTGTCCCTGAGCCCTGCAGTTTTACCCCCTAGGTCCCTCCTCTTTCCTCAGCCCAGTCTTGGCCGTGACCTTCAATGCAAGAAGTGGGTTAGGCTCAGGCGGAGACAATGGTGAACCAGCTGGCGCTGTGCTTCTCCCCCGTGAGCTTGTGTTCAAGTCTCGGGGTTCAGTTCATTCTGATTCTGAAGGGCTGGGATGGGGCTCAAGATCCTGCCTTTCTAACAGGATCCCAGGAGATGCTGATGTCACTGGTGCCTGGCTCTCACTTTGGGTAGCAAGACACCCCAACTTCCTGCTTTGCCCAAGGGAGCAACTCAGCTGCACCCTTTTTGATGTGGAATTCGAGCCCAGAATACCAGATGTCTTCACTTGTCCAAAGAGGAGCCAGAAATCTGTGATGTAGTATGAAGTTTCCTCATTCTTAAACATCGGACAACTTATTTGTGTTTTTACCAAACATGGCGGGGTCAAACAAGGCCCCTGGAGCGCCAGATTTGTCCCATGTTTTTACACTTGGTTACACTGGCTAAAAATCAAACTTCAGAAACTTTTCTAAAATTTTGGACAGAAAATTAGCAAAGAAATAGCCAGCTTTCAGAACAAATTTAATCACACACTCAACTCTCTCCTCTCCCCACACACCAAAAATATCAGCTCACAGAAAAGATGCCAGAGAGAAAGTTATTTAGTTGCTCTGGCATCCTTCCTTGTGTTGGCATGAAGTGGGGGGTCCAGGGATTCCCCATGTTCTCCTCCGCCCCTGTCGGAGGCCAGCTCCGTGCAAAGTTATTGTCGGTTCCGATGGGTGGTGGGGAAGGCTTCGGCGACAGGAGGGAAGGGGAAGGGGAGTGAGAGACAGCAGGCACACCGAGGAGTGATCAGGCTGCTCCGTTTATTGCCCCAACAGCGGGGTTTTTTATACCATAAATTTGGCTAGCAGGCATAGTTTCTAAAGATAATGATTGACTACAAAAATGAGGCAAAAATAACAGGATACATATTTTTGTTAAGCACATGATTGATTACATTTTGTTTACAATCAGGTGGTTTCTGGGGAAAATAATTTTTGCTTAAGGTAAATTTTCTAAGGCATGAGGTATTAACATAATGATTAACCTTTGCCCTGAGCCTGGAGCCTAAAAGGCGATAGCGTAATGTCCTTTTTGCCTGGAAACCAGAATCTGATCAAAGGAACCATCTTATTCCAACTCCCTGAAGTGGTTAATCACAGAAGCCGTCTTATGCTGATTCCCAGAAGCAGGCAGGGGAATGTAAGGGGAGGGGGAGTAAATGTTGTTGTACAGGACACCACCCCGTGATCAGGCAAGAATGTACTTATCGAAGGAGCAGCTCGGCACCTGGACCCAATCATGGGGTCTTAGGCAATGGAGAGGTTATGTCTGCAGGCATATCTTAAGAAAGTTATATGTCTAGCTTAGAAAATATTTGTGAGTTAAAGTAGTTACGGGAAGAGATGTCGCCTCCTGGCTACCTAAGGAGGCTTCCTTGAAGGTCATAGCTCCGTGCTGCACCTTCAGGCAACTCGGGTGGGCCAGGGCGCAGCACTTCCCTGTATACCCTGCATTTCTGCTGGTGTAAAAATATTTACCAGCCTCCATTTCTCTGTGTCTCGATCTCCAGCACATCCAAAGCTATCTGAAGCATCAGTATTTTGTCTGTAAGCGCATTATCCATTTCTCCCTTTTGGGTATTGATCCCTGTTTCCTTTTTGGGGCCCACTCTTCCCCCTTTGAAAGGGACACATTCTCTCTCCTGCACTTAGGGCTCCAGTCGGGACCCAGCCCAGGTCCAGCCAGCAGCAGGTACTCTCCCTCCAGTGCCAGTGGCTCAAGCCTCGTGACCCAGCAGGATGAATTCTCTGTCTCTCCTTCCTGGCTTTTGTTTTGGGAAAGAGGGAGCTCTTTCTACAGGTCTTTTTTTTTTTTAATAAAGATTTATTTATTTATGCATACAAGCTGGGGTACAGACCAGAGGCGTGGGGCGGCGAGAGGGTTCACTGGAGACAGATTGGGGAGCAGAACAGGAAGATTGACCAAAATACACTGCTGAGGGGAGCAGCGGGCAAGGCAGGAGAGGTCTGCTGTGCCATGTGGGAAGCTCCCTGGTCGGGTGTCGAACTCGCGTCGCTGCTGCTGACAGCTCCACAGCGCAGCACTTAACCGCTGCGCCACCAGGGAGGCCCTCTACAGGTCTTGATAAACTGGCAATAATGTTAAAGAACATTTACTGAGAACTTCCTGTCTGCCAGGCACTGTGTGAAGAACATGCTTTTTTCAAATGAATGATCTCTTTTTGTCTTTACAACAACCCTGTCTCATGTAGACTCTGATTGTTCCCATTTTATGGATGGGGAAACTGTGGCCTGGGGAGGTAGAGGAACATGCCCGACCGAGGTCCTACAGCTTGCAAGCCCAGGAGCTGGAGCTTGAGCTTGTCAAACTGCAGAGCTGAGCTCTGAGAGACTATGTGATGCTTCCTGCTAGCAAGTGAGCCTGGAGATGCTGCTTGTCATTTTTAGAAGCTTACAGAGGGAGCCTCCGAGGAAAGAAGGAAAAAGAGTCAGTTCCTAACAATAAAATTTGAAGCCCTGGATCACACCTCACCTAAAATCCAGACTTAACCCTTTGAACATGCCAGTTATAGGAAGTAAATTTACCCTCTTTTTTGGTTTAAGTCAGTTCAAGTATTTGCATTATTATTTTTTTTTAATCAGAAGTATTTTGGCTAATATACCATGTGACTTTGGCCACGGCACTTTCTTTCCTTGTTATTCATTCATTTTAACTCGAAAATGAGGGGCTAATCAACATTCTTTGGATTAATGTTATCTATAACATTTTTTTGTGCCTTCATCATCTTCACCTAAACCTTTTTTTCTACAGGGTAAAAATATTTAAGGAAGAAGACAAATGTAATGGATTCATTCTGTCTCAAGTTCAAATCCTGAATGATTATAATTATTCTGTTCTTATACTTCTTCTAAATGTCCTTAGTCTGTTCACTTTCAGCCTCTCATGAGTAGAATATAAACTCCATGAGGGAAAGAAATTTTGCTTCATCTTTTCACTGCTGTATCTTCAGAGTCTTGAGTTTTGTCTGACCCAGAATTTGACCGCAAGGCAAAATATGTCTATTTTCATATATACCATATGTATCATATGTATCCATATATATGCATGTGTAAGTATGTTAGTGTGTATAAGTATGTTAGTATGTATAAGTATGTTAGGCGCATGCACACACATATATACTTGTGTAATTAAGCAGTAACTAATTCCTACACATTTTTATAGGTAACAAGCTGGTTGGGGTACCATTTTCAGTTACTCTAGTGGAAAAGGAGTTAAGGTTGGCATCTGTCTCTTTCTGCTTCATGGTTCTCTCCTGGATTTTTGGCTTCATGGATAGAGACAATAGGTAGCGTGAAGCTGAAAATTCTCTGGATAACACACAGACTTTTAATGCTTCTTAGCACCTGTAACATATCACCATGCCTAACCCTACAGAAAACAGTTAAGTTCTTATGATGTATGGGCTTCCAGTGTGAAGCGATACAAGGGAAAACTGGGCCTTAACTTTCTTCCTGTTTTACTTATATTTCAATATTTTAGTAGAACTATTACATGCAATTGATCCCCCAGCTTTAGGAGACAGGATGTGGCTGACACTATTATATAATGGACTGTTATTTGTCATTTTGTCAGGACACCCAGCCCCAGCTTCTGTCCTGAGTTTGAACTTTGTCTTGTTTGGCCTGGCTGTGTGTGCAGACCCAGGCGGTAAGAGCGCAGAGAATGGCCATAACTTAAGCATTTCTCAATATGTTCTAAGCGGCACTGTTCCAATCCTGTGACCTGCACTGCCTTATTTAATGTCTTAAGGCCATGGGTTGGGATTGGGATCAGCCAGCCATGATACTGCTGCCCTCTGGCTTCCATGCAGAAAGGGGACACCTTTGCCAGTGAGAACCAGAGAGTAGGGCGGACTGGAGGAGAAAGTGGGCTTGCTGCCAACTCTTTGACCTCAGACAACTTACCTCATGTCTCAATGGTTAAGGTATTTTCCCCCCTACTTTCTAAAATGGGATAACAATGACACTTAACCTCATGGAGTTGTTATGATTCAATGAGCTAATGAATGTGACACACTTTGAAAAAGGCTTGGGCCAGCAGTTCTCAACTGAGTCAGGTCTGACCCCAGGGTCATATGACAATGTTTTGGGGACATTTGTGGTGCTATCAGCATCTAGCAGGTAGAGACCAGAGAGGCTGTTAAACATCCTACAGTGTCCAAGACAACCCCACAGTAGAGAATGAGCTGATCCCAAGTGTCAATAGAACAACATCTCTACATTTTAGGCAGTGGTCGGGTAACAAATAAACCACAAATTCCTATTCTTTTACATTATATTTTGTCTTCTTATGCTTTTGAAGTTAAACACGGCGGTGCCATTTGCTGTCATCCTCACACACATACACAAACACACACACATGAGTTTTGATGCCTAGATAAACAGATAAATGTAAACATGACTTCTTAGCTGAAAATGTGAGCACATAGCGAACCTTTGTGACTAGATTTGTATCTCTAGAAATGGGTCTTTAGAACTCATGTTAATGCAGGTAAGTTTTACTAGCAAGGGCTAGGTAATGTGTCTTCTATTATATCCATAGGGCATTACAAGGGAGTTAAGTTTAGATTACTTTTAAGATGCTTGTGGTGGGGGTTCTGTGATTCAGAAACAATTGTTTAATTAAAATTATTTCCCATGACCTCCATATAACTTCAAGGACATCTAATGCCTAAGGTATCAGATCAAAGATGCCACCTGAAATTTCAAAATACAATGCAGAGAGATTCCATTGTAGCCTTCTGGCAATAGATACAGGAATTGCAGTTTCTGTCTTTGAAAGTCGGTGTTGCCATCTCATAAAGAATAGTGTGAAATTGAACTTGCAATTAAAAAATAAGCTTGGTTTCCCCCCCCCCACAAGCCGCTCAACACAACCAAACTGAGGGTCATCGAGAAACAGAAGGTAGAGGATCTGCAAGATTTGAAAGATGCTTGGTAGGAATATTTCTTAATTGAGCCATGCTTTCGAGTTGTGCGGAATTGTTCTTATTAAAAATTAAATAAGAACAGCAGAGAAGAACATGGGAGGCTCTGCAAGATTAGAGCTTTGTGAGATTTACTTAAAAGGCTTTTATTAGGCACTGGGGGTTCTGGAGCGTATTAAAGCCTCACCTATACAAAATATACGGTGCTCAGCCTTTAGACCCTTTCCCTGAGAGCCACAAAACCTTGGTGCTTATAACGAGAATAGGAAAAAGATATTTTCACAGGGTTTCTTCAAAAAGGTCTGTATTTCCAGATTGCTAAATAACCAGCTCTTTATGCTTTACCTCCCTCCCTTCCTCTCTCTGCCTTGCTCCTGACTTTGCCAGTGCAGGTTAGTGCAGTTCTTCTCTGTGGTTTTGTTCTCTATTTTGTTATTCTTATTTTTTAAAAAATCAATTTTCTGTCTTGGATGAACGGAGAAGGCTCAGCAGTGTTTCTCAAACTTGAATGTGCCCAGAGAGCACCAGGGAGCTTTTTAAAATGCAGATTTAGATTCAGTGGGTCTGGGGTGGGGCCGCATCCTGCCTGGCTAGCAAGCTCCCAGAAATCGCTCAAGTCGCTAGTCTGTGACTAGCAAGGAGCTACTGCATTCCCTCAGTTAGATTAGATTAATCATATTTTTTTTTTAGATGTAGGGGATGGGCCTAATGAGAGAAGACTGAGGATGACAACTAATAAGAAAAAAAAAAGTATGAACAATCATTTCCATATGGGTTCAGTTTGATGCCTTATTATTATTGAGAAAGTGATGCTATGATGTAAATATGGTCATGTCTTTATAATTCAACTTTGTTTTGGCAAATCAACTGGAGTTCAAGGAATGATCCTTTGAGACACTGATAAAAACACACACGCACGCACGCACACATTGACTCACTGACACAGCTCAAAATGTGGTACAGCAATCTGCAGATATTGCAGATATATATATATATATATATATATATATGTGTGTGTGTATGTGTGTATATGCATATATATATGGTCTCATAGTTTCCCCTCAAAGATACAAAGAACCTGTCATTAAACATAATAGTTTTGTTATAGGCAGAGACGGTAGTTGAGACCCATAACAGAAATGCCAACCTTATGAAGTTCTACTTATGCCTTGGCATAAGTATGCCCGACTCTAGTGAGGGAGCTTCTGTCCTTCTGTCAGCAAGGTCAAATGAGAAGTTTCATTTGCAAGTATTGAAAGTATTTTGCAAACTGCAGCATGTTAGATTGAGTTCTACTTGCTATTGTTTTTTCCTATTTAGATTTACTTGGATATTTTTTGTTCTATATTTGTACTTTCATATCCTATTTCATTTTAAAACATCCTTTTGAGTTGTTGCTGGGCCCTGCAACTTATGCCTGCTATATTGCAAATTCACAATATGCATCAACGTGAAACATGGGAAGTGATCATATACCTGATCTAGCAAATCCATAGGGTGAGTGAAATGAATCCTGCAGAAATCTATAGAAACACATATGCAAATGTGGACCGAGATATACACAAGAAGATTCACTGCTTTATTGCTTGTAGAGAAAATAATGTGCAAACATCTAATGCTGTCGAGGGGACTGACTGAGTGCTGCCGATGGGTTTGTAAGGTGAGAGATTCTGCAGTCGAAACCCCAGAATACAGTGCATGTGAGGTGTGGGCATAGAGGTGAGAAGAAAAAGAAGATGGAAGGAAAAAGTTAAGAGTGCATCCTAATGTTGGACCGTCTTTCTGTCTATCTATATGACTTTCTCTTATTACTCTGGTAAAGCTTTTGAAAAAATATTCTACAGGACTAACTCCACCGTGATCACTGGAGGAACAATTAGAAGGAACATCCCACTGTCAATATTTTGGCATGTTTTCTTGCTGTAATTCTGAAAACAGCACAGATAGGAAAGAGGGCAGAGAGCTAATTAAGGGCTTAGATCTGGGGCCAGGCTGATGTGATTGAGTGGCTTTGGGCAAGTTACTTAATGACTGAGATGTATGTCCTCAAACTTAACAGTGTGAGCTGTGACAATACCATTTCGTGGTTTTACCCTTTTTAAAATCGAAGGAACATTGGTTTCAGGCATGTGATCGGGCTCAATGTACAGATTTCCCTGACAGCATCTGTAGAAGGGCATCTGCTCAGCAGCCAGAGGACAGTGTCCACCCACCAGAGGCCCCGCCCCCTTTCTGGTGACTTCTATTTTGTTTGACTCTTGCAGTCAAGGCTGTTGTGGTTTTCTTTTGTTCGGTCATTTATTTTACTTCATTGTCTACCACATGAGTGATAGCATATGGCATTTACTTTTCTCTCGTGACTTATTTCACTTCATTCCCTCTAGGTCCATCAATAAGGTTGCAAAGAGTTTGGTTTGATCCTTTTGGAGGACTGAATGAAGTGTGTAAAGCACTTTGCCCTCCATAAAAAATTAAGAATGTCCTAGTTTTTTGTTATTGTTGCTCTAAACATTTGTCCCTGACTCACAGCAGCTCCTGGCAGGCAGGGCTGATATCAGTTTACCTCAGCACACCCAGAGCTGGGGGAGGGGAGTTTCAGGAAGCTATGTGAGCTCCGCCCAGTGCTTCTCCTGGCCCTTTAACCCCTTCCTGGACACTGTCCAGGCCCCCGGAGGTGCCCCTCCCCCTTATGAAATGTCAGAAAACCCCTGTCCTCCTGTTATGCTTTTCTAGAAGCACCGGCCAATATGTTCTTTCTCCCAGGGGCATTTACAACTGCATCTTATTTTGCAATATCTGCCGAAGGATTTTGTGATTTTGCCCCAAAAGAAAGGACCTCCGCCCCAAGCAGACAAACCAGGGAGGATTTTGGCAGGCAAGACCCTTCCTGGAGGCTCTGGATGGCATCACACCCTGCTCCCTGCTGGCCATCTCTCCCTGGCAGTGTAGCCCAGGCATCAACACTCCTGTTATTTTTTAGTTGACTTTTTCTCTAGCACGATCTTAGCTAACTTAATACTCCTTTTTAAAGGGAAATAGAAGTGGAAACCCCCATATAAAAATATACATTGATAAACATATATTTAAAGGCATTTATCTGTGTCTCAAATAATAGCGTGTCCTTGGGGGGTACTTTTACCATAAGTTAAACAACAAAGGCATAAAATAGCTCCATCTCCTTACAATGAGTTCTGAGAGTGAGAGATCAGAACACAGAAAACATCTCATGGATTTGGACAAAATAACAGTGCAGTCATCAGAGGGGCTGGTCTCTCCCTAGAAGGTGGGAGAGACATTGTAGCCTCCCGTGTCCCCAGGGCAAACAATCTTACTCCATTAATACTGGGTGGGTGAATGGAAAAATGAATGAATGAAAGAATGAGTGAATGACAGTTTCTCCTTTCCTGCTGGCAGCTTTAAAAACTGATTTCCTATTAGTTTCTTTTTAAAACAAAAACAGCTTGCAGTTGTCATGTGTTAAATTCTGTCCATTTTGGAAGACCACATATTTTTAAAGAGGTGAATCCAATTCCCCCATTATCACAAAGACTGAGTTTGCACAAACGATGGGGAATCGAGGCTACTCTTAGATTGTTAGTGGAATTTGTGAAGGGGGAGAATAGCTGTATATCCTACACACACACACACACACACACACACACACACACACACACACACACACTCACACACATATATTTGCAATAATAATGTCAGTACTGGATGCCTTTTGTTCTTATTTAATTGTTGTAAAGTCTGCCTGACTAAGGTGCTGTGCAGAAGTTGTCAGTTATATAAAATCAAAGGACTTGAATCCTGGCATCCTAAGAGCTGTCTAATTTAAGACCATTGAAACACACATAATATTGTTAATTCTTATGTCTCCACAATGGATTTTTGCTAGATCTAAGTAGATCACAGACTAATATCAGGGAGAAATGAGAAATGCATAAACTTATGTGTGTGTATTATGTATGTATACACACACTGTTTTATATCATACCAGAATATTCTAGTTTGTAACAAATATGCAGAATACTTGGCTATGAATTACCAAGTATTCCAAGTTCTAAGTATTATAATCCTTTTCTTAGTATAACTGACATAATTATTGTTTTCAATGAAATCAGAGATTTTCTTTATGCCATCTATTTTTAAGAAAGAGATAGATATGTGCAAGCTTACAGCACACACACCTATCATATAATTATATTCTTTCTGAATCTTTTTACTCTGTGCTATGATTTCCTTTATGTCTTATTGGGGGTTTCATCCAGCAACTGAATGGAAGAGGAAAAAAATAGATTTTTTTTTGTTATAAACATCAGTGTGGCTACATCACAGCTACCTCATATACAAGTAGGAATTTTTTTTTTTTTGCATGCTTTATATATAACTTGGAATACTCTTAGGAGGGGATACTTTGCCTAATCTTCCATTTGAATTCTTGGAAGTTCATTTAGGAAAAGTAGGATAAGCCTCCATTCGTTTTCTTTATCAGTTTTTGAAATATAAAATTTGTTTTCTATTATCCTCTACAGGATACCATTGCATTTTATTATTACTACTATTATTATTGTTATCAATATTATTATAACAATGAGACATATGAAGAGTTTCAATCCATTGCAGTTCTTATCTTATTGAAGTTCAGATTAATCCACTTTTGCCAGCAGGAGCCTTTTCTAATGAGCTTCTGATTTCTGAGCCTGATTGGTCATTCACTCTCTGGGACGAGATGTTTCCCACTCATCTTCTAATCCTTTAAGTAACTACATGTTTAATATCCACACTAGTCCTTGGAGATGCCTCTACTCATTTTGATTATCTGAAGTGCATTTTCTGGTAGATTCTTCATGAAGCTCTCAGAGTTTTTATTTTTCTTAAATCTGTCAGGTGCCCCATTTCTTTCCTCTGTTTTTTCTGTACATGGTGTGATCTACTTAGAACATCATGGCTCTGTCCCCATAAGTGGACACTGGAAATTTGTGGTTTGTAGAAGTTCTGAGTAAGTTCTTGCATGTTGATAATAATTAGTGCCCTTTATACTTGAAAGTCAGTTTTGCTGGATATAAAATGTTTGGCTCCCATTTTCTTTCCTTGAATATCTGAAAGATGGTGCTTCATTTTCTGCTGGGATAAAGTGTTGTTTAAAAATCTGAACAGTAATTTTGATCCTTTAAAAATGATTTTCTCTTCTTACCTGGATGTCCTAGTGATATTCCTTTTGCTATTCATTCAAATGTTGAGAGAACTCTGTTTCTGTGGTTGTAGGACTGGCCTCTACTTTCTTGTTAGCTGTTAGCGGGTGATCACTGTGAGTCTCAGGGACCACTCTCTGGTTCTCTTGTCTCTCCTTCCTATGGATGAATATGGGAGATTATTCAGTCTTAAAAAGGAGGAAAAGCTGCCATTTGCAAAAATATGGGTGAACTGAAGGACTTTATGCTAAGTGAAATAATAAATGCTATGTTTCAAAAGGACAAGTCTACATAATGCCACTTCTATGAGATATCTATAATAGTCATGGAGCAGAGATTGCAACAGCAGTTGTCAGAAAGGGGGATAAGTTGCTATTCAGTAGATACCAATTTCAGTTATGATAGATGAGTAGTTTCAGATCTGCTGTTCAACACAGTGCCTACTGTTAACAGTATGTTTGTGTGTACTTTAAGATTTGTTAAGAAGGCAGATCTCATGTTCAGAGTTCTTACCAAAACAGAAGAGAACAAAACAAACAAACAAAAGGACATAGGGGAACTCTGGGAGGTATTGAATATATCTATTATTGATTATTTATCATGGTGATGGTCTCCTGGGTATTTACATACATTCAAACTCATCAAATTGTGCCTATTACATTTGTGTAGTGCTTTATATATCAAGTAGACCCCAATAAAATTGTTTTCCAAAAGTTGTTAAGAGGATGCCTTGAATTCTTTGTGCTTTGAAATTCTGTTCTCAGCCAGAGAAAATACTCTGCTTTTAAAGTTCTGATGTACCTCAGCCAATCTTCCTATTTTAAGTTTGATTGATTTATACAATTACAGCTGCAAAATTCCTTTGCTACAAAAGGTGACATTATCTTGGGAGTAAGACCAGGGGGTGAAGGTCATGGGGACCAGCTTAGAATTCTTTCTCCCCGATCCTTACTCCTGCTGTATTCTAGGCCCTTAAGGTACAGTCATGAGCAAGAAAGACATGGCCCTAAGAGCAGAAAATTAATGCTGAATGTCTAATGAATAAGTGGGTGGATAGAGTTGTATTAAGGTCTAAATGCAGATTCAGAGAAAAGCAGCAGAAGACTGAGACTCAATATTATTGAGTATGTTTTAAAGGTTCATGTATCATCTTGAATGGAATTGTTGCTCAACTTCTGATGAGAAGCCTAATGCATCAATATCTCAGTTATCATTGACTGATGACCCTGCATAATAAAAGATCTTGACTTGCGTGTATGTTAACAATTAATGGAATGTGTAATGCATCACATGGAGTATATGGAAGGTAATAAAGAGGTGTAAATGAGAATTACACAGGTTAGTTGGTGTCATTAATGGTTCTTTTGTTCTGCCAGAGCAGCAGTATCTTATTCAGAAGACAGAGTTGCAGTTCTGGTTGCCAAAATGACTTACATATGCCAATTCAACTGCCAATTCAATTGGTTCTTTGAGGGTATTCTCCTTTGCAAAATCTCCTCACTCTAGTGAATTGTCCACTCTGTCTAATTCTGAGCTCCCCCTTTTCTTGACAGTGTCGGGGCGCTAGCCCTGTGTAAACCCAGGTACCTTCCAGAGTATCCTTCCACTTCAGTAGTTATTTGTATGCTTTTGCCACGGTCTTGATTTCCCAGAAGGTTTGTAATCCTATATCCGGTCCCTAATGAAATACAATCATAGTGATCAGTTTTACAATACCCGCATGGGACCCTATTTATTTACAGAAATACATGTCATAAAGATTGAATGAGAAGCTAATATTCAGAGCAGGATAAAGTAATACTGTGTGTTAGGAAGAATCAGCATTTGTTAGCATAAGTAAGACTCTGAGTCTTGATTGTAAGTGTCAGTGTGTTAAAAAACATGACTAAACCCAGTGTGAAATTACAAGTCTGTAATGCAAATATATTTGGAGAAATGCAAACACATTTATCCATGCACTAATTCACTCACTCAACAGCAATTTATTGAGGGCCTAGCATGTGTCGAGGGCTTCTGTCGGTGCAGGGGCTATGCTGGAGGAATGTGTGTGGAATCCAGTTGCCCTTGGAGTGTTTATATTCTAGCAGAGAGAGTTGGAAAGTGCCCGGAATTAAGAAAGACATCATCCTGCTATCGTTTGTTGATAGACAGTAATGACTTTTAATGGCAAAGAATTTTGGTTGAAACAAGTTTGGAGGGTTTGTAATAGAAATATAAAAGGTTCTCTGCTGTTTACCTAGGGATTCATTCATTCTTCTGTGGACATTGAATTGCTGCTTCTTGCTGGGCTCATTTTCCATGCTTATTTCAAGATGCAGAGCCGTCGGTTGGTTGGATCTGTGTGCGCTGACCCTCAGTAAGTGTTTATTGAATGTGTGACTATGACTGAGTTTGCCTTTAATTCAACATCATTGTTAGAGTAGAATTCCATAAATATTTTTTGATTTTTGTACATATAATTTACCCTACATTTAGTGAGTGATGATAGTGTCAGGAGTACTAATAACTGCTACAACTTCATCTTTATTTTATTTATTTACTTATTAATTTATTTTTAAACATTTATTTATTTATGCACATAAGAGCTGGGGTGTAAGCCAGAGGTGTGGGGGTGGTGAGAAGATTCACCAGAGACAGAATGGGGAGCAGAACAGGCGGATCTTCTGAAATCCACTGCGGAAGGGAGCAGCGGGGAGACAGGAGAGGTCTGCCGCACCATGTGGGAAGCTCCCTGGCCGGGGATCGAACTCAGTTGAGGTGGTTGCGGATAGTTTCTTAGTGCTGAGACTTAACCCCATGCGTCACCAGGGAGGACCTACAACTTAATCTTTAAATCTTGCTTTAATTGTGAAAAATGTAGAAAATTTTCCTTGACCATTGATCTACTCGCTATATGAACTAGCACCAAACACTGCCTCCCTTTTGATTCTTGGCATTCGTTGTCTCAATGCACACACATGCTTTTTATTTTTATGTGTAATTACTTATCATCTCTCTTCCTTACTAGACTGTAAACTCCAGAAGGGGAGGGGTTACATCTCCTCTATGATGTATACTCTTTGTGATGAATGGACACATCATAGTCTTTCAAGAATATGCACTAAATAAATGAAATCTATTTCCTTCCCCTCCCTTTTTCTTCCCTGCCTCTCACCCCACCCTCTCCTTCTTTCCTTCCATTTTCTTCTATGACTATTTCATCTATTCTGCAAACATTTATGGAATTAACAATAATGGCAACTAGTTTATTCATTGGGTGTGGATGAGAGCTCTCAATTGGAAGAAGCAAAGCAATGATAATGGTAAAAACCTGGGAAAATCACTGCTTTTGAGTACCTACTCTGTATTGGACACTGGGCCAGCTCCGTACATTATTCTCTCGTCTTCACGACAAACTTGGATGGCAAATATTCTGAGAGGAGAGGTGGTGTGTTCAAGTTCACACAAGAAATGGGTAAAGGCAGAACCAAGGTGTAGATGAATCTCCCTGAATCACTATCCAGGCTCTTTTACAACCCCATAGTATTAAATTAGCAGTTTTACAAGATTTGGGTTGAGGGCAGTGCCTGGTATGTTGAGGTATATACATCACCCTTCCTTTTGGGTCATGCTGCGTCTTTGCATCTTACATTCTCATGGAGCCTTCAATATAAGAACATCAGCCAGTCCCTGGAGTCCTCCAAGCTGCAAATCTAGAGGGTGAAGTGTTCCCAGAGGACTCAGGGACTGACAGGTCTGGGCTCAGAATGAGTGTGGGGCCGTGGCTACTTCCCAGTCGAGGACGTCAGACACACGTCTTTATCACCCCAGCTCTCCTCTGGGAAGAGCCTAGGGTTTCTGAAGGTCCCCAGTGCACCCTGCACCCAGCAGACAGGGGAGCCCTGATTGGGGGAGATTGTGATTCCTATTTATATTATTTAACCTCTGGATCCACATGGGCCTGGATTCCTTATTCCTTTTCTTTTTCCTGCTCCAGCCAGTTTAAGCTGGGTTCTCAATCATCCTAATGGCCAGAATGCTGTGATTAGCTGTCAGGACACCGAGGTGACAAACCCTCATCACTTAGGGGCTAAAAGGTGTATTTCTCACTCTGATCACAGTCTGTTGGGGTTCAGTGAGCCTCTGATATGGCTGTTCCCTGAAGACTGACTCAACATCTGGGCTGCTTCTGTCTCTTCGCTGTGCATCTGGAACATGTAGTTCCTGAGAGCAGTAGAGGGTAGAATGGTTCATTTTTAAGCACCTCAGGCAAGTCCTCCTGGCCTCACTTAGCTGACCACAGGGCCCCAACAGAACCGTCAAAGAGGCTGGGAAGTGCTAAGGACCCTTCCTTGAGAGTTGGAGGCTCCTCCCTGACACAGAGGGCACACCCCTGCTTGTGACTCTGGGCTCCATCCCTGCCACACGTAGAGCTTCTGCACTGGTCTTCTGCAGAGGATTCCTTTATCCCAGTGCACAAACTACTTCTTGTGTAAAGAAACATGTCTAGTTTGCAGCATTCTTTCATACTAATTAGGTATAATTCTTTTCTGTTGTATTTTCTGATTTCATGGGTTGCTCAGCTGCT